>JARHVA010005467.1:605000-670000 GCA_037957365.1 Torreya grandis | reverse complement strand
AAAAATACACACAAAGGAAACTGATATAAATCAATAAATTAAATCATATAAATATAATTTCTCACAATATAATCAATTTATTTTTTTTGATGCATAAAATTAATACATAAAGGAACATAATCAATGAACGTCCATCTTACATGGGAAATTGAAATAGTGAAGGAATAGCCCATCATTGTGATTACCATTTCATATAAGGAAAATATCTATCATGCATATTGTAAATTAAACAATTAAATCAAAATAGAATAATTTTACATCATTTTATCAAGTAAATATCATAGAGAAAAATACACATGGGTTAGTTTCAATGTATTGTGTCATCTAGTATTTTTAGAGTGATTGGATCAGCCAATCATATTTAACAATTGATCATTTACCCATAATTTTGAATGCCTAGTTTTATAACCACTTAAAATCTAAATATTAAAGAGAACTAATTTGTGAAAAACATAAACATATAATCATCATGCACAATAACGTTATAGACAAATTATTCATAAGAAATCAAATACACAATAAAATTAAATTATACACATTAAAGAGAAGAATACACATACAAAATCTAGAGAAGTTTTAACCTAAAAAGCTATTGGGCCCCTTTTCCAGCTAAGTAGTAAACCCATGCCAACTCAACAAACATCTAGGTGAAAGGCAATCATGGTGGATGATTGATGATTTTTTATTCTAGTGGCTAACAACTCCATTTTGAATCAATTAGCATTGAAAAGTAGGCATACAAGACAATGATTGACCATTAAAGATAAATGTTTTTTTTTTTTAATAAAGCAACATTGGGAAGTGAGCACACAGGATAATAACTATGCATTGAAGAAAAATCATAGTGGATATGGAGGGATGTGTACATCTAGTCCTAGCTTAGTGATCAACATGCTCCATTCCCCATTATCCAAGGATGGTATGAAGCCCTATAAAAGGTAGCCGAGTTTAGTTAGAGAAGGGAGACAAACTAGAGAGAAAAACTCTGCCAAATAACTGCTAGATGGTTACCATTAAAGTTAGAACTTAGCTTAGGATGATTTTTGATTCTCCCTTTTATTATGCCCAAGCTTGCCTATGAGCTTGGGCCTTTAGCAGTGGATGTCGAGCATTTACTCAATTGATATTTACTATTTATGTATTATTATTGAACTATATTAAATAAGAACACTTTGTGACTCTTTATTGGATTGCATGCTTTATTCTATCAGATGTATGGTTGAGCTCTCAAAATTTTCTAACCTAACTCCCTCATAGAATTATCATAGTTAGTGATGAACCCCATGCCGGAGATAGGAAATGAAATAATTTTGGTTATGAACCTATGCCCTGAAATGATACATGCACCTAAGCACAAGTCTATGCCTAAGTCCCTTAACTAGATACCTAGTTGGCCCTCAAGCACTTGAATGTCATTTAGCTCATGAATGCACAACCATCATTTCACTAATCCAATCCCTTGAATAATAGAGTTGTGCCATGAAATAACTAGCCCAACACAGACCCTGGTCCCTTGTCCACTGTGCTTCGAGTGAGAACATAAGGATTTTTCCTTATGTATATTGATGCCAGCATAGTAGAGTGATTAATGTTGAGCACCAAAGGATTAGTAAAATCATGTGCCCCTTTGGAACAATCATAAATATGAACTAGATAGTTAGTAAAGTGCATGACTAGGGCCATGATTGAAACACCTACTTTTCTACAACATTTTGGTTCTATTGTTAGGGCTATTAAATTTTGTTATGACAATGGTGCACCAAAATAGTACCCTAGCTCTCCATTAAGAATATCAAGTGCTGGGTGAAATGAGTGGCAAAAATATTTGTGCTAAGGCATCCAACTTGTAGAGGGAAGAATCCAAAGAAGTGGATCTAAAACCACTTGTATGATGCCTTGTACAAGGTTTTATTTTACAGATTATCAAAGTAAGTGTCCCAGTAATTGGTTTCTTATGTGACCCATTGATGTCAAAGCTATTTGAAGTGCCTCAAGTGGATGAAAGAGCATCTAGAGAGGCTTTATAAATTGGATGCCACATGGAATAGATCGATATATAAATGTTGGTAAGGGGCATTAAAGAATGGCATGTTTGAGTTCATGGTATAGATGTACTCCCACCCTTAAGAAGAATAACATCAGTTCTTGTGTGATCCTAGATGCACATTTATAAAATAACTCTACACTAAACTCAATAAGTTAATGGTGGATAACAGATTTGAACAATGAGAGTGAAAGGATAAAGTCCTCTCATGTATGAGAAACACAATGAGAATGAAGGGGATGAGTAGATTGACAATTGAGAGCTCAGGAGATAGTCTTATAACAAGAAGAGGCATGGACTGATATAATATCTATAACCTAAAAGTGTTGAGAGGACCCATAGGGAGCAATAAGGGCATGGGGAAGGATCTCTTGAATGATGTTTGTTAATAGAGGAATGAGCCCTTGAATTCTTAGAATAAGCTCCATAATTGGTAGGTAAATATTTGGAGTCCCTTCAGAACTTGACTATTGGAGATGCATCAGATGTACCTATGCCCTTTGAACCTACATTACTAGCTCATGCATTGGATCCCCCACAAGAAGACAAAAGATTGATAACTGACCTCATTGTCTATTTAGACTTTGATTTCTTTATGAAATTTGAATAGAAATTTTTTATTAAACAAATTATCGTGCATGAGGAGGTAAGTGAAGATACCTGTAGACCTGAAAGTGCTAGCCTAACTAGATAGACATGAATACAAGTAACCTAGTTCAGCCAATATTAGCCATGCAACCTAGGCAAGAACCCGTAGGGAGTGGCCCTATGCCAATAATCAGTAGCATAGTGCCATCATCTTCTACAACATTAGTAGTAATCACAAGACTAGTCCCTAACCTTATGGCTAAAGGCCTTGGAAGACCAATGCTAGGACAAGTACTAGGAGGACAAGCGCCCTAGGTAGTGGCTAGTCCCAAGCCCCAGATCTATTAAGAGATGGTCATGCACCTACCTAAGTATCATGGAATAGAGAATGTCATAGAGCATATGATCAAGTGTGAATTACAATGACTTACTTGGGGACTAACCCAATTTGTGAAACCTTTGATTGATTAAGTCAATATGAGGTATAGGAAGTTTGACCCTAACCAAGCTATGGTTAATTATGACACCTTAAAGGGATACCTCTTGAAGGAATTTGATATACATTCGTTTGAGTAGCAAAGCATCATCATGCTTAATCAGATCAACTAGTGATTATCAGATAGTGTGCACTTGTATAATACTAGAATTAAGAGACTCCTTTCCAAGCTCCCTTATGACATTCACCCCTCCCATTGTGCACAATGGTTCATTGGGGGATTTTTGGTGACTTTCATAAAGGTGTTATCCATGAAAACATTTAGAGACCCTCAACAAGAACTTGAATATATGCTCAGAGCCAAGGTGATTGGGAATGTTGATACAATCATTAGCCCATTTATAGAGGCATAAATTACATCTATAGCCTCCCAACTATAGAAGTTGACTGTTAGTTTATCCTAAAACACTCGAAGTAGGTTTTGGTGCACTGATTGTGACAAAGAGGGTCATAATAGATATAATTACTCTAAGTGGAATGTGCACACACTTCTTCTCAGCTATGAATTCTCCTATTTATAATGCACTAGTCAAGTCAGCAAAACCATCTTTTTCATGTTGTGTGATGCCTATACTTAAAACACATTTGGCTACTGATTAATTTATGAAATACGCCAAAACAAGGAAAGAGTTGCATGGTAGGTAACTATAATAGTTAGAGGGCAGATGAACTAAGGAATAGAGGGTTATAGTTGTTGGAAAAATTACTTAAAAGAAAAACTAGTTGTTGAGAAATCAAAAAACCTTCTATAAACCAAACAAATGAAAATAGAAATAAAATAAAAAATAAGAAAGAAGAAAGAAGAAATAAAAGGAAACAAATAAAATCCTAACAAGTTAATAACTTAGAGAAACAAAGAGGATAAATTGTCAGGATCCAACTCCTTAAGAGTACACTTGATTACCTTTGTATAAGCAACTAAACACGAAATTAAACCAAAAGTAATAAGTAACTAAAATTCAAAAACAACACAGAATATGAGAGACAATAAAATCTTGTATTAACACTCTTCCAGAAGGAAACACAATGAAGAAATCACACTCTTCCCACACATCTTGGGCATACAGTAATTCTCCCTCAAGAGCTCTCTCTCTGAATCAATTACAACCACAACTCAAACACTAAGTTGTTCCCTCCACCAGTAAGTGACAATCAACTCAACCATTGTTGCCTACTTCTAGTCCACCAAGTACTCCAAGTACTCTAAGTAGATCTCCTTGATCTTTCACACCTGCATATCTAACTGATCTTACTTACCATGTCGATCTTCCCTGATCTTGCTACCTGTAGATCAACTGATCTTACACACCTTGAGACAACCAACCCAATTATTGTTCTTGCCTTCAAGTGAAGGATCTAATCCTTTAGTCCTTGATCCTTAATTACAATATAGCCCCATGAATAGATCCCATACAAATAATAATTAGACTTCCCAATTACAATAATTAGAAATGCAGACTCAAGACTAAAATTAGTCTTTACATGCAAACAAACTGTCTGTCTAAAATTAGACCAGTTCTAGAATGCACAGATGATCAACGTCAGTCTTTGTCTATCTGGAGATGACTGACATCGATTCCTATCTGACCAATGCCAGTCGACCTTTAACTGATGCTGATTGATTTGTACACTAATTATGACCAACGTCGGTTGGCCTGACTGATGTCGGTTACTACAACACTCAGCAACCTTCACATTTGCATAACAGTGAAGCTTTTAGCTCCACAACCTAATAATCTCCCACTTGGAGATAAATAGCTGCACCTATACATGTACCTATACATCATCTAATTTTGTTTCTTGGCTTGTATCCCTCTTCAAGTTCAATCTTGAAGACCAACAAAATTTGAATGAAGATTCAACTTCTCCTTTGTTGCCAGCTTTGTTAACATACCTGCAGGGTTCATATCCGCATGGATCTTTTCCAGCTTTAAATGTCCATCCTCGAATACCTATCTAATGAAGTGGTACTTAAGCTTTATATATCTGGTTCTTGAATGAAAGGTTGAATCCTTTGCAAAATGAATTGCTCTTTGACTATCACTGTACAATCTGCAACTCTCTTACTCCTTTCCCAACTCGTCCATGAACCAAGTCATCTATATTATTTCCTTGCTAGCCACCATGACTACAACAACCTTCTGCATCTCTAAAATCTATCTAACCGTCATTCCACCAATAGTGAACACATATCCTGTGGTGCTTCTCCTATCATCCAAATCACCTGCCATATCCGAATCTACATACCCATGTAGATAAGTGCTTGACCCTGCATAGCATGAATACCTACTATTGGTCCCTCTCAGATACCTGAGAATCCACTAAACTATTTTTTAGTGCTCCTTTCCTAGATTGGCCATAAACTTGCTGACAACTCCCACTACTTGGGCAATATCAGGTCTAGTACATACCATGTACTCAGCCTCATCATGTGATTTAGGACACTGTTCATAGCTCAACTTAAACTATCCAACCATAGGTGTGCTTACCAATTTTGTATCCTGCAAATTGAACCTCTCCACTACCTTATTCACATAATGCTCTGGAGACAATCAACCTGTGACTTTTCCTGTCTCTAGAAATACTCATGCCAAGGATTTTCTTTGTTGCACCTAAATCCTTCATGGCAAACATATGAGCTAATTTTACCTTTAACTCAGCATTTCCCTTCATGTGTGACCCTGCAACAAGCATATACACTACATACAATATCAGGATAATGTAGCTAATATTATCCAGCCTAGTAAAATAAACACAATGGTCACATTGACATTGACTAAAGCCATGCTTTTTCATACACCTGTCAAACCTTAAACACCATTGTCTGGCAACTTGCTCAAGACCATATAACCTGGCCTTCTGTCTCACCTATCCATTTTCTCCTTTCTTTAACCTATAAATCCATTCATCTTTTAGTGCTTTCATCCTAGCTAGCAAGTCTACCAAATCCCACGTTTGGTTCTCTTCCAAGGAATCAATTTCCTCATTCATGCCATGCTCCCACTATTTCTTGGATTCTACCTGCATTGCCTCTTCAAAACTTCCTAGTTCTTGACCATCAGTGAGCAACAAGTAGTCTAAAGAAGGGGAATAATGAATTTGAGGCTTACTTACCCTTTCAGTCCTCCTCATGGGCGTTTGAGACTCCTTGACAGCTTGTTGTCCGCCTAACATTTATTCTAACAGTGATTGATCTCAGTCATCTCTTAGTCTGCACCTGACTGATGTCAGTTCCATGCAATTGACCTGACGGCCAATGTCAATTCCCTAACCGACATCAGTTTCCACCTACCTGATATCACCGACTTTGGTCTCCACTAGACTGACATCAGTTCCTGCCTGTTCAACGTCAGTTCTCACCTGACCGACATTGGTAACTGTGTTTTCTTGTGAGTGATGAATTTTACCCATGAGCTCATTTTGGATCATAACCTTGTCCAAATCAACACTATCCTGCTCAAAATTATTCAGCCTCTTGAGCTGATCTCTATAGATCATCTTTTCCTTGAAAACCAAGGCTTTCTAGTTCTTAAATATGTCAAAAACATCAGATTTTCTCTTCCTGCAATAAACCCAATCCTTTCTTGTAGCATCAAAAACATAATACTGTGATCTTCCAATAGAAGCTACCTGAGCTGATCCCCACACGTCTGTGTGAACAAGCTCCAATCTGTGCTTCTTCTTTGTTGACCCAGTTGTAAGAAACCTCACTTTCACCTATTTCCCAAACATACAATGCTTACAAAAATATTGATCTATGCTTTTCAAATCTGAACTCTTACCTTTTAACTTAAGAACATCTATTCCCTTCTCACTCATGTGACCAAGCCTACAGAGCCACATCTTTGTATCTACATCTGAAGTAGATAAACCAGAAGGAGAATCAGTAATACAAGTAGATAGATAAAGAGTACCTACTTTCTTACCTCTTGCTAATACAAGTGTACCCTTGGAAACTTTCCAAGATTCTACTGTGAGAGTAACTATGCAACCTTTATCACCTAACTTTCTTGCAGAAATTAGACTCTTCTTCAAGACTGGGACATGCATGACATCCTTCAACACCCATATGTTTCCAGTCTGCAATTTTAGCTACACTTTTCCTTTGCCAACAATTTGACAAGGCTCACCAACCCATAAATAAATCTTTCCAAAGTCTCCATGGAAAAAAACTCTATTTGGGGTTGCATGGAAAGAGGCATCAAAATCTAAAACCCAAGATTCTACTTTATCCAAGGAACATATAAGAACATCCCATCTAACAATACCTGCATCATTTGCTTCTTTATTTTCTTCATGCTGATCTTCTACTAACCAACAATCTTTCTTTACATGCCCTTTCTTTCCACAATTCCATAATTGATAATTCTTGCCATTCAATTTCTCCATTTTTAGCATACTTTCTTCTGCCATTGCTATACTCCCACTCAAACAGAAACCCCTGTGAGTGACCTGTAATCAATAAACACTTAACACACTCTGAAACCAAGGTGTTAGTGAACCAAGCTCTAATACCAATTGTCAGGATCCAACTCCTTAAGAGTACACGTGATTACCTTTGTATAAGCAACTAAACACGGAATTAAACTAGAAGTAATAAGTGACTAGAATTCAGAAACAACACAGAATATGAGAGACAATACAATCTTGTATTAACACTCTTCCAGAAGGAAATACAATGAAGAAATCACACTCTTCCCACACCTCTTGGGCATACAGTAATTCTCCCTCAAGAGCTCTCTCTCTCTCTTTCTCAATCAATTACAACCATAACTCAAACAATGAGTTGTTCCCTCCACCAGTAAGTGACAATCAACTCAACCGTTGTTGCCTACTTCCAGTCCACCAAGTACTCCAAGTAGATCTCCTTGATCTTGCACACCTGCAGATCTAACTGATCTTACTTACCATGTAGATGCTCCCTGATCTTGCTACCTATAGATCAACTGATCTTACACACCTTGAGACAACCAACCCAATTGTTGTTCTTGCCTTCAAGTGAAGGATCTAATCCTTTAGTCCTTGATCCTTAATTACAATACAGTCCCATGGGTCTCTTAAATAGATCCCATACAAAAAATAATTAGACTTTCGAATTACAATAATTAGAAATGTAGACTCAAGACTAAAATTAGTCTTTACATGCAAATAAACTATCTGTCTAAAATTAGACCAGTTTTGGAATGCACAGATGACCAACATCGGTCTCTGTCTGTCTAGAGATGACCGACATCGATTTCTGTCTGACCGATGTTGGCTGACCCCTAACCAATGCCAGTTGTTTTGTACACTAAATATGACCGACGTTAGTTGGCTTGACCAATGTCAGTTACTGTAATACTCAGCAACCTCCAGATTTGCATAATAGTGAAGCTTTTAGCTCGACAACCTAACATAAATAAAATAAATAATCAAACCTAATAAAGGAAACCAATAAAAGAAAAGAAAATCATAATAAATTAAACACAAATAAAAGAAGAATAAAGCCTAATGAAATAGAGAAAATGTAGAAAATAGGAAAATGAATAAAATCCTGACAAACTAATTAAAATAGAATTTTGAGAAAACCTAATGAAGGAATTGAATGAAAAACAACTACAATAAAAGAAAAACATCTAAAAATCTATAATAAATGCTATCAATTATAAATTAAAGGTTTCCAAGCATGGCTAATCTTAGTCCCTTCATCTCTACTTAAATTAATAATTTAATTATGGTAAATTTATTTTTACAAAAAAAAAAGTATGTACAAAATATTATCAACAAATCTATCAATACGGTCGACATTTTACCTTTCATAACCATTAAATAAATTAGACAATGTGGAAATCATACACTATGATGCAATTAACAGTAAATCAATTCTCAAGTGTTAAATAAATAATAAAAAATAATATAGATTGAGGTAATGTGGTATGATTTAAAAAAATAGATTGAATGATATGTTTTTTAGGAAATCACACCATTCATAATCATATAAAAATATAAAATATTTAATATGCATGAGATAAAACACAAGATTTATGTTATAAAATCTTAGTAATCTAAGGAAACATCAATAGTGCAAGATATCAAGATTTATTATTTCCAAGATTAACATATTATATGCGAAATTATTGTGTAGATTATATGGAAACTCCACAAAGATAAATATGTCTAATTGACAAGGCACCATTAGGATTTGTCCTCCTAAAAATAGAGTGGAAAAACATCATTAGGAATTTCCTTCTAAATTTAGAATCTAGTAAAATTCATCTTCCTACAAATTGGGGTTTAACACCTCAATTTTTTGTTTCGAGGGCAATAAAAGCACCTAAAATAGTAGGGGGAGATGCGTTACCTCCACACACCCCCTATTTCAAGGAGTGAACTTTAAAGGACACCACAAAAGGATCCAAAATTTAACTTTGTTATCACATATCTAATAAGGCATTCATTTTATAAATAAAGAGTGAAATAACACAACACATATGAAGTTGACAACCCCAGTTCACACAAAATATCCTTCTACTTATTATATGGCTAATTTATCATTCATACTTTTCCTCACATTGCGTAATTTTAATGGAACAAATATCAACATTATTGTCACATTTTTTGAATTTGGGTGAAGGGGAACATTGTCCTGCCTTTGTCTTTATGACATTTGTGCTTGCCTTTCCTTGCAACATTGTGTTTTAGTTAATGGCATTCTATATAACAGGTTATAGCTACACTAAGCCTTTTGAGATAGTTATTTTGGCATGAGAATTCAAACAGAGCTACGGATCTAAATTTATGTCCTTCATAAGTTTGGACTTATTTTCCACATTAGTAGTTTGTTGGACAAGGGTTCGAATCTCCACCAATTTCTACATGCTCTCTCTAAACACTATGGAAATGATATCATCCTCTCCCATATATTTTCTACGAGAAGAATAGTGTTATATGCAAATGGGATTTGTATTTTGTGTTTTAATTATTTTTTATGCCAAAACTATTATAGATAAGGTGAACGTTGCAATTGTCTAACTATAAAATAATAACATGAGATTTTATTTAATAAGACACAGTTCATTGGGTGTTTGGATGAGGAAGAGGAGGGAATATATATCTTAGTAGAAGATTGAGTTTCCTTGTCCGAGGCATATCTTTTATAATAGTTCCTCTTTTGACTCTGTATTGGGTATATTTGTAATGAAACCTTGTGTAATGAGATAGGTTTCCAATTAGCCTATAACACGTGTCGGGGGAAAACACTCAATAGGTGTGTTGTCGATAGCTCAACAAGTGTTTGTGGTGTGGCATTTTGGCATTAGCCTATTTTCTACATTTTACATTATTTACATGGGTTTTTGGGTTGATGACTTGGTCACGTTTAGATGGGCCATTAAATTTAATATCTAACATTCATCACCTTTTTTACATCCTCTCAGACCCCTTTTATGTTTTATGGATTTTCTGACTACTTGACACATGTCAGGTTATTATTTTCTAAAAGTTTTGATCGACTTGCCATCCTATATCCACTTTGTTCCTATCTCAAAGTTATGACTGTGAGTTTGAAATCCTTCATTTGCCTCGGGGCCTGACTGCACTACTTGGGAGGGGTCAGGACTAGCAAAGGGCATATGTGACCACCTTTCATTGGTTTTTTGCATTATCAAGTCTGAGAAAAATTAGTAGCCTAGGACTATGCTACTCCACATGACTTCCTCTCATTGAGCTCAAGCCCTATACACTCTACCACCCTGAAAAACCCCAGGGCTAATGGGAGGTCACCACACATCACATTGTATACCCAGGTGCAGGATATCCCAATCCCACTATACATTCGCCAGATGAAAAAAATTTACTTGCTATGGGTTCCCCATTTCCTTCTAACATGATCTAACTAACATCTTTGCGTATATCCACTTGCTTCCCTAATCAAAATTACTGATGCCACTTGGTAGGCATTCATTCACCTTGGGGTCTAACTTCCTTACCATCCCGAGAAGGACTAGGGCTGGCAAGGGCCACCTACTCACCTTTCATTCAAACGTTCCCAGGCGTAATGAAAACTAGCATGTTAAGGGACTTCACACCTCCACGTACGTTTGTCTCATTGAGTATGAGCCACCATGAGACAAACATCTACTTCGACATGCAACTCCTCCCTCTATAACATGTGCAAACTCATATACATAATCGAAAAAGATGAATAGTATATTTATCCAGGCATGGAAGGCAATGAAATTTAAATGTGTCTAGTCTCAATCCTAGATATTTAGATATATAAGTGGATGGATAAGTCTCTATAGAATGCATGTGTATGTGGGTCTCTTCTCTCTCTAAAATTTGGAGTGGCCTATAAATCAATTAACGATCCCTATAACCGTAAATATATTATTTTTAAAATATATTTATCATTATATATTTATATATGGAGGAATATACTATTCCTCTTTTTCAAATTAATTGAAATTAATAAGAATATTAATAAATGTTTATATAATATAAAAGTTAAATCAATTATATAAAATATAACATTATATTATAAATAGAATATAATATAAATTATATATTAATATTAATATAATATTTTTATATATTAAATATTAGTTAACCATTCCTTTTTAAGTAATTTGTCGAGGCGTCATTCAATTACATGCATAGATACTTAAGGTCGATGAATTTACATGGATGTGAAACAACGCTACTTATGTTCCTTACACCTATCACTCTGTACATCCACGCGCCACACCTATTGTTTAGAGTTTGTCTTTTTAAATCACACGAGAACATGACGTTTATGATTAAGATATTTTCTTACGTAACGAATTTGATACCACAATCATTATGGGTTGTTAAGGATTGTGATTTTATTCTGTAACAGATAAAATGTTGGTGTAATCGATTTACTGGTTTTGTTCTCTTGGATCCTGAGGTGGATGCTTGTTCTTTCCTTCTTTTCATTCCAGTATTTCTTCGGTTGTAAATAGGCTGACTAAAACCATCGATTTCACTTTCCTACGTAACCGAAATATATTTCATGTAAAAGAAACATGTCCAGCTTCAAATTACAAGCCAAATTTTAATGTCCTTAATGGAGGTCCCATTCAGTCGTTAATGCCCTCCCTATCGAATTCCGCATCTTCTCTCCCCAGCATTTGCGTCCATTGCACATATATGCATGTGTGTGGAGCCTTCAAATATCATTCCGAAGTCCATTATTATGCATTCTCCACGAGAAAGTTGCCGCCAGAAGGGAGAAGTGGAAGTTCTTTCTTTGAAATTGCTACAGATGTCAAGAGCTTCGGTCACATCCACAGCAATTGTCAAGCTCGTGTAGAGCAGAGGCGGGGGAAGATGTCAACAAGTGGGCGTATTTTCAGATGGACGGATAACGCCTCCTCACAGGTGTCAGGACAGGATCGGTGTTGAAAACTTTACGTTTTTACGTTACCTCTCCATTTTCATTTTTTCTGTTGAACAAAGACATAAGTTTATAAGTTTTTACTAGATATAATTACCCTTCATCCCCTGATTTGGGGCACACAAATGTATTTCTAACATATATTTAATAATGAGAAAGAAGCAGCAAAACTTCTTTCCTATGCACGCAGGAATTTGGGGAGGAAGAAGCGGAGAATAGGAATCGTGATACAATCTTTTTAATTGTATCCCTAACGACCAATCCGGATCCCATTTTAAAGTACAAAGTAGGGGAGCTCTAATTATTATTTTTTGTTATATCACGCTCAGACTTGAAATAAAATGCAGTTGAAGTGGGAATTTCTCTAATTATTGTTCTTTTGTTATATCACGCTCTGGAGGGTCTACCAAATTGAATTTGAAGGCATCAAGATGGATTGGATGGTTGTCCACAGTGAGCACACTAGTGCACTTAGGTGCACTTTTGATTTAAATGAAAGGCAAGTGAGCTTGGTTCCTTTGGGTGTAATTGAAGGGCTTGCGTGGATTATCTGGAAAATCTGTTGTCAAAACCCCGCTGAAATATTTCTAATGTGCTTCCACCAGGGCAATAATGAGCATGATGACACTAACGTTGTTGATTGACGCAGAGGCACGGCTACCATTTAAACTGGTTGAACATGAATTTTTTGCAAGCCCCACTATGACCAATGATGTTGGAAGAAGAAGATTCAGATGCTATTTCTGCTTTAGCTTACTTTTTCTGCTTTAGCTTTTAATTTTGTCTATTAATTAAATTTGTTCGATTTGTTATTATTTATATATCATTATTTATTTTTTTATAAATCATTGGTTCAACTTTTCTTCTATATATTAATTGTTAATTGTTCACCAACCTCGGAATGCCACTGCAAGCGGTGTAGTGATTAAAAATAAATGAATTATATAATTTATATATGTGTAAGCTTTTTTATAATAAAAATAATGTTTAATAAAATATAAAAAATATATTTATATGAAAATTTAGAATATTTATTTTAATTTTAAAAAAGGAATAAATTTATAAATAATAATATTTTCTATATAATTAAAACAAATTAAAATAATTTCTTAAAAATTAAAATATATAAAATAAAATTAATTTTTATTTAAAAATGATAACAATTAAAAATCTATAAAATATTTAAAATCTACATTTATAATATTGAATAATTATTAAATATTATATATAAAAATTTGATCTAAAAAATTAGATATTTATTTATATGTTCTATAAATACACCGCAACCTAACAATAATTTTTTTGAATAATTAATACATATTCATAAGACCTTTCTCCTATCCATCAATCTAAGAGCCCAAGATATGCATAAATCAATTTTCGAACACCACGTATATCAATTTGGAATTAATAACTGATAAATAAATTGTAAAATATAAGATAGAATGACGTTAACTGGTATTCCTGAGTTCAAAATAAATAGTAAAATATAGGATAGATTGAGGTTGGGCGGTATGAAATTTTTTAAGAATATGGATTAAATAATATATAGCATACATCGAGATTGGTTGGTATGAAAATTTTAAAAAAGACCGATTGAATGATAAGCTTTCATTGTTTAGGAAAATAAAGAGCGAAATAGCACAACACATCCGAAGGTGACAGCCTCAGTCACACAATAGTTCATTGTACTTGGTAATATGGTTATATGGCTAATATTCCATTCATACTTTTCGTGGCGATGAGTTTTTTTAACTGCAAAATATCAAATATTTTGGTCGCATCTTTGGAATTTGGGCGAAGAGTAAGAATGTTCTTGCAAAGCTGCACCGATGCGTTGTAGTGCCAAGCGAATGTGGTTTGATTTCTTTTCCAATAGCCCGAGTATCTCTATTAAATTAATGGCATTTTGAATAGTGTTTGCTGATTGATAATAAGGATTTTATTTTATTTTTATTTTTATTTTTTTGGGGTTTGTTTGTTTGTTTTGTTTTGTTTGTTGTTTTCTTTTCTTTTTTTAAAAAAATTGGAAATGGGTTACAATTTTTTATTATTTTTATTTATGTTTTAAATTTTATTGATATAATTAGTAAGTTATTTTTATATTTTATTTTTCAGTTTTTGGTATAATTATGTTTTTGATTTAGGGTAGTATTTATTATAATCTTTTTTTATTTTGACAAAGTTTAAAGGATGTGAGATAAATTCTCTAAGTTTTGAGTCATTGATTTCAAACTAGCAAGTACTTAACAATATGTCAAACATACTACCGGTAATGTTTTAAAATATTGAAAGGTAAACACTTTTGATATAACAATACTAAAAATCAGAGTGATGGAATGGATGAGCACTTTCACAAAGTGGGACATGAACGTGGCCTTGAATCCATAATGCCTGTAGATCAATCCACATCTGAAGCACCCTACTATGTTTTGTATAGTCCATATTACCACTTGTTGAAAGTTTCCTTATGGACTCAATAAGAATGAAAATTGGATTGATGAGTACAAACTACTTGCACCTCACCAATACACCAAATCATTGAGTCCAAAATGTTTTGTGGTAAACACTTTTAATATACTAGAGCTATGAACTAGAGTAAGGTATGAAGGAGCACTTTATCGAAGTGGGATTTAAGGGTGGGCTTGGCTTTGTAATGTTCACTAAGAAATCTACAATCAAAGCGCCCTTATATGTGCTGCTTGGTCCACATAGAGAAGTGTGACCCTTACCTCAAGGTGTCCACATGACCACTTATTGAAAGTGTTCTCATGAGATCAAAAAAAAATAGAATTTGGATTGATGAGTCCAAACTACTTTTACATCATCAAAACAACAAATTATTGAATTATATTTTTTATCCATAATAAAATTTAAATATAAAATATCTAGATTAGCACAATTCAATTTTCTAGGGTTTTTATGCACTTGTAAATTTTAATATAATTTAAGATTAGTGATATATGCATTGTGATGAGCATGCATCTTTGCATTAGGAAGTTGACGGTTAGAAGGTATCTGACCCATTTTATTGAATGGAAAAATGAGATTACAACATTTGTAACAAGATGGAACTAAAAGATCAAAAGAAAAAAGAGATTAAAAAATACGTTGACCATATTGGATTAAACATGATATACCAATAAGTGGAACACATCCATGAATCGCTAACAAACCAAAAACTACCAAAAGGACCCAAAACACCACAAAAAACCAAAAATAGGCATGAATCAAAAACCCACCATTGAGGAGACAAACAACCAAACAAAAAAATTAATAGAACCCAACCACTAGGGAATCAAACCTTATAACCCAACCCATATAGGTCTAATGGATTTCTCACCTACCCAATGACACACTCCTACATTCACATCCTTTTCTCACCATCTCCATGAGGTGTCATGAAGGATGGTTCAATTAAACTCTATCCTTGTTACTTCTTATGTATAACTCTCTAGTCATCTTGAACACATGAATTCCTTGAAGTTTCACCTAAAGTAGTGAAAACTATGATTGAGGGGAAACCAATGACAATTTTATGTTTAGGCTTTGAATGAACATCAACGTTAACAATCTCCTTATCTATCACCACATAAAATATTGGGAAAGGTCCAAAAATCACATATTTAATCACATTCTTCACCTCAGAACAAATACAAGAACATAATGAAAACTAGACTCTCAAATATCAAAGGATTTGCTTCTAGAATTGTTTTAACCTTGTCTCTCACATGCATACTAGGTGTACTGGATAGAAATATTGTAAGACATTTGAGAAGGGTATCCTTCCACCATGAGGTTTCCACCTTTCACTTAGAGTTATGAGAAGATATTACCAAATGGCCAATATCAAAACACTTATTACAACAAAAAGGTATGCCCTCATACTCAAGAGTTTGAGATGAACAATAATCCTTGACTTTCAACTCGATGATGGTTAGAATATTAAGATAAATATTCAAGCAGACTAGGATATAAGTGAAATCAATACACAAGAAAATTATGTTAAAAACATCCAACACTACCAATTCACTTAGGGCATTTATAAATGTACTTAGGGAAGCCTCATACCAAAACATCAGGTAGAGGTGTGGTAGCGAAACCCATAAAAGCCTTGTAGTGAGAGATTCAGAAAGAGGGTTGAAAAAAAGAACCCAAAAATTTATTCAAATGTAAGATGTTGATAGTATGTCTAAGTCTGATTATAAAAATACATGTTCTGATCGTCAATATGATAAAAAGTAGAGAAAAGCAATACATAGCACATGGATAAATCTCTACTATATCTTTCATTATTGGTTGTCACAAATCAGAAATCAATTTGATTAGATCATATAAGCTTTGCCATAAATGATTAACCCTATAAATGGGTCCCCTGACCACAAGCTAGTCCTCATTTTTAGTACCTCCTCTAGCATCTTATCCATAAAGGATATAAGAGATTGATCTTTGTTACACACAAAGTTTTAACCATTGTTTGTTCCTCCCTAACCAGCCTATTAACCACTTCAATGAAAGATGTCATGCCTTTATCACCCTCTTTGATCCTTCCCCTACCTTTAAACCTTGAAACGAAGCGTAACCACCCCTTGTAGTTGAAGAAAACCCATTCAAAACCAATGTTTTGGTCTTTCCTTTACATATAGATACATCAACTACCTTCACCCCCAACGTCTCTAGATCTATGCCTAAAATGTTTTCCACCACCACAACCGCCACTATTAAATAAACTAATGACTCTGTTAAGTAAGCCTCCCTTGCCAGTAAAAACCCTACCAATGCCTTTACCTTCATTCTAACCATACATGTTAGGTCTATCGTTACTCATCCATTAGGCCCATTACAATTCCTAATCGATGTAGCTTCAAGAAGCATAATAGGAGTCATACCAATTTATTTTTTCCATGATTACAAAACTAATGATCATGCATATTTTATTCATCAAATATTATTCATTTTCAATTTAGACTTCTTTGTGGTGAGTGGGTGACCATATAATGCAATAATTGTGTCACTCTGCCATATGATATTATTAATTATGGCATTATTCACATGGTATTATAGGTACATGTAGTCCATAAAAATCTTTTGAATATTTAATATTATATAAATTAGTGCCATCAATTGAAACACATAATCCTCATTAAGTAGTTGCTTACAACTAGTGGTTTTGATAAGAATGAACCCAAAAACTATCAACATAATAAAATTAATAATAGACCAAGATCTGAAATAATAACATAGAATTGATTCATATTGATTTAATTTAACTAATTATAACCCAAACCATGCTTAAATAAACCTCAACCTAGAATTAGTGTTTACATGCACAAATTTGAAAAAAAAAAACTTCTATTTTTAACAATTGTTATTTTTAGTAAGTTTTGCATGCAAGCGCATGAAGATGTGAAAATCTTCTAAAATACTCTAAACATTAAAATTAATCTATTATATGAATTTTAATTGAATTTTGCATCCATTCATAAAAATATACAATTTTTAAAACTATAAAATTCCTAAAAAAATTAATAAATTGAAATTTTAGACCCTCAGATGGTAACATTTGACCTTCAAAAAATATTGAAAACACCTCTAAGTGTAAATCAAAGTTTAGAATAGGAAAGAATTTTTGATATAGTAATTTTGGTGTATATAATAGCTAAAATAGATCTATGGATCAAAACAAATGGCCTCTAAAAGTTAGCCTATTTTTTCACATCATTCTACTCCAGTTGAAAACAAATCAACTCTTATGAATTGCCTTGATTGTACTTCTGCCATTTTTCTTTGTCAATATTCTTTAGTTCCCATTATATAATCTAGGTTTTGTATTCTTATTGTAATCCTTCCCACTAGACTAAATACCTATTACAATTCCCTTACCTTGTACTCAATGTCTTCATATCCAAAACATTCATTACCTTTTGCTTCATCTTTGGAACTAGTTTCTGCCAATTTACTTATTCATCTTTGTCACCATCACAATCTTATCTATGGAATTAATATAAATATAAAACATTAAATATTTTAGATATATCAAAATTTTGTGGTAAACTCACCCCATAAGCATTATCATTGATTTTATTCACAATTTTGCATGAAGAAATTTTATTGTACTTCAACTTATTGTACACGCCTTTCAAAAATATTTCTTTCCTCAAGTAAAAAATTACCAACTCTCCTTATTCAAATACCTTGGATCTTCTTCTAACATCTATTGATACTTTATATTTCTTATTATTTTCATACAACTTTCTTCTTACTCTTTCTTACAACTGTTGCATACGCTCTACAAATAATTTTACATTTTCACTAATTTGACCTACAATTTTTAAATGTACCAAATCAAAAATATGCATAGGATTTCTCCCATAAATAATTTGAAATGGTGATTTTCCTATTTATCTATTTACTGAACTATTATAAACATACTCATCTTGTAGTAAATCCAAGTCCCATTGATTGGGCTTCTCTCCCACTATGCATCTTAATAAATTTTCTAAAATCCTCTTTAAAACTTATATCTATCCAATTATTTATGGGTTATATTCACTAATGAATTGTATCTTGGTACCCATATTCTTCAATAAAGGCCTCTAAAAATGACTTAGAAATTTCTTGTCCCTATCTCAAGTAATAGTTTTTGGAACACCATACAATCTCACAATATCCTAAAAAAAAATTATACAACTATAGTGGCATCACTAGTTTTCTTGCATGCATTGAAATAAACTATTTTATAAAATATGTCTACAACAATAAAAATTTAATCATTGCCTCTTTGTCTTGTTAGTAATCCAAACACAAAATCCATACTTAAATCTATCAATGGTCCTCATGGAACTGTTAAAAGCATATATAGTCCAGTATTTTGTGCATGTTCTTTAGCTCCCTAACATATCCTACACATAGAAACATACCTTGTCACATCTCTCACCATCTTTGGCAAAAAATATTTGCTCTCTACCAAGGCTATTGTCTTTTCTCCCACTACGCATCTAAAAAATGTCTAGCCAAACCTCCACTATGTAATTGTTTTATTATATTATCTCATAGAGACCTAACTATAATTCATAATTATTTCCCTTTGAAGAGATAAAATTATTGCATAAAATACTAACCATGATTAGTTTATGTCTCACCTGTTAATAGATTCCTGCACTACTCAACTACCTTGACAAAATATAGATCGGTATCATATAATTCTTTAATAGCTTCAATTCCAACTATTTCACTCACCATAGTAGTTGATAATGATACTCTCCTACTCAATGCATAAGCTACCTAATTATATTTTCCTTATTTATGTTTTATCATAAAATCATACCACTATAATAAAGAAACCCACTTCTTCTTTTATGTATTCACATACTTCAAAGCCTCATGATCTGTAAATAGGATAAACTCCTTAGGCACCAACTAATGCCTCCAATGTCTTAATTCTTGTATAACTGCATAATTTTCAACATCATAAGTAAAATAATTTGTTCTTACCTCATTCAATTTCTCACTAAAATATACTATTAGCTTTCTTTTTTGACTCAGTACAACACCAATTCTCACAAATGAAGCATCACAATTAACCTTATACACTTTTTAAAAATCTGGTAATTCTAAAATCACTCTTTCTCTATTCTTATTATTCAAAAATTCAAGGCTTTCTATGGCTGCTCTAGTCCATGTAAATTCCTTCCCTCTCATGTAATATGTTATTGGTGCCATAATACTACTAAAAATTTTAATTATTTTTTATAAAAATTTGCTAAACCATGGAAACTTTTTACCTCTATAATGCTTTGTGGAGAAGGTCACTAAAAAATTGCCTTTTTTATTTTATTCATCCATTATTATACCATCTGATACAAAAACAAATCCCTAAAATACAAAACTATTATGTATAAACCTATACTTCTTCAAATTTGCATACAACTTATCCTTTCCTAACAAATCTAGTACCATTCTCAAATGTTGTAAAGTTTCTTCTTTAATTTTATTGAATATCAAAATATCATCAAAATAGACAACCATAAAATTACTAATATATTCTCATAGCATTGTATTCATCATCTTCATAAATGTGTCAGGTGTAGTAGATAATCTGAAGGGCAACACCATCTACTAATATATGCCATCCCATGTTTTGAATGCAGTTTTCCACTCATCTCCTTCAAAAATTCAAATATGATAATAACCACTCTTTAGATCAATATTGGTAAAATATTTTGCTCTTGGAAGCACTTCCATCATGTTATCTAAGCTAGGTATAGGAAATGTATACTTGATTATAATTTTATTAATTACTCTACTATCTACACACATTCTAAATCCTCGATCTTTCTTCAGAGTTACCAACATTGGGGTCACACATGTACTCATATTCTCCTTTATCAACTTCTTTCTTAATAATTTAGTAACCTATTTATTTAATTTTGTTTTTTTTTATTGGACTCATCCTATAAGTTGCTTGATTGGCTAGAACTGATCCTAGAATCAAGTCAATGTGATCTTGAATATCTCTCTTCAATGGTAAACCTTCTAATAACTCATTAGTCATAATGTATGCATATTATTTCAATAGTCTTGCTACTTCTATTGGTATTTTTACCATTTATATGCCTTCATTCTCTACTACTAATACATAACAACAACCTGCTACCTTCATATCTTGGTAAATTATTTATTAGAGGGCGTGATACCTATCTTTTCTTCCTCTTTAAGATGTAACAAAACAACCTTTGTAACACCTTTCCAAAAAATGTACATTTTCTTTATTCCATCATTATTTACTTTCCTGGCAAATTTCCATGGTCTACCCAATAAAAGACGGAATGCATCCATCAGAATAACATCACACCATATTTTATCATTATAATTTTTTTAATAGAAAGCTTGATTAAGCACATTTTATATACTATAACCTCATTCCATTTCATAAACCATGAAATTAGACAAGGATTAGGATGATTAATTTCTTTTTCATTTCTTTAGAAATCATATTTTCACAGCTACCACCATCTATAATTACTTTGCATAGCTTTCCACCCAAAGTATATCTTGTTCAAAAAATGTTTAATCATAGCCAAGGATCACCACATTATTTATTTTTAAATTATTTATTCTTTCTATTGATCATTGTTATTCTCATCATGATATTATATTCAACATCTACTGGTGCAACTTCAATATTTTATTCTTCTATTTCAGCCTCAACTAGAGTCACTCTTGGGTGATTCTCTAGCCTCTTTTCTTGATCTTGATAGTGTGGACACTAAAATTATTTATGCATTTCTTCTCCACATCTATAATAAAAATAAGATCTATTCTGATTTAGAAATCATCCTTTAGCACCACCGTAACCTCATCCTCTCTATAACCCTCTTCTTCTTTATTGGTATTTAAACCTTTGCCTATTCTCATCTTGCCTTTCTACACCACATGATGATTCACCTTTATTGGTATTAAACCAACTTTTGGTGGTATTAAACCCTCCTCATCTCCATATTAGAGGGGATCCTCCCCTTCTTGGACCAAGAGATATTCATCTAAAATTTAGTCTATTTTGTTTTTCTTCTACCTTCAAAGCTAATTGATAAACCTCCTCCATACAAAGTAGTCTATGCATGATTAATTCATCTTGACTAGTAAATTTAAAACCATTTACATACCTTACAACCATCTACTCTTCTATTTCATCATGCTCCACTCATATAGAAATATTACGAAACTCATTTGTATACTCTTATATACTATGATATTTTTACCTCAAATTCTAAAATCTTCTATATAGGGTTTGCACATAATCCATAAGAAGAAAATTTCCCTCACCTTTTTATCCATCCTTTTCCATGAATTAATCTTATCTTTACCTTTTCTCTATCTCTATTTCTATAGGTTATCCTAGCAAATCATTGCATGACCTTTCAATTTCATGCATGCAAACTTTACCTTATTGTCTTCTCTAATAGTCTTCCACTCGAAGAACTTATTCCTTCTATTCATCAAACCAATCAACTCTTCTTGTTTTAAACTTCACCCATAATCTAGAAAATCAAATTTGATTCCTTCATTTATTCCTTATAAATCGTTAACCATCTTTTCTTCCATAGATGGTGGTTGATCTTATTCTTCTTCTTCTTGATAAATATTTTCATCGTGATCTATGTCTTCTTTGACTTCATCACCACCTTGTCCTCTTCTCTAATTGGTGATAACATTTTTTAATTTTTTCACTTACCTATATTTCTCTTGTATATTATATTTCATCTATACAATACCTCCTCATCCTCTCATCATTACTTACTCTTCCAAGATTCAACCTGGCTTTGATACCAGATAATGAACCTAAAAACTATGAAGACTATAAAATTACCAATAGGCTAAGATATAAAATAATGAATCATATTTGATTCATATTGATTTCCTTGAATTAATTATAACTGAAACTATTCTTAAATATTTTTTAACTCAAAATTAGAGTTGACATGATAAAATTAAAAAAATAACTAAAAGAACTTATATATTTAACAATTACTATTTATAGTAAGTTTAACATGAAATAATGTGAAACTCTAAAAATATCTCAAACCATTAAACAAATTTCAACAAAATTTCACTTCTTGTCATAAAAATATATAATTTCTAAAAGTAGAAAAATATTAAAAAAATCAATAAAATGTAATTTTAGACCCTCAAATGGTCATGTTTGGCCTAAAAAAATATCTAAAACACATATAAGTTAAAATTTAGGCCTATGTCAAGAACAATCCTTTTGACACAGTCATTTTGGCATGTGGAAGAGCTTAAATGGAGCTACAAATCAAAATTTATGGCCTCCAAAATTTGGCCTACTTTTCTGCATCAGATAACATAAAATAAGATTTTTATTTATAAGGATTGATTTGGTGGATGTTATATCTTTCTTATTTTTTAATTATAGGTATGCTTTAGAAATATGTTGCACCATGTTCTCAGTTATGGTCGCTTAAAACCATAGACATCATTATTTGTACTTCATAAATGAAATCATCCTTTTATTTTCTAAATGTACATTTAATTTCCTTAATGAACTCATTTTTTTATTTTATAAATGTACATTTACATTCCTTTATGACATTTTCATAATTTTTACTTCATTTGGTTTGTTCATGATGTTTTTCTTTATTTTTTGGGAAGGTGAATGGTGTTTTTTTTTGTTGTTGTGGATAATTAGATAAATGGATTTAAGGCAATCATGTAATGAAATTATATAAATAGATACATCAAATTCATAATAATGAATAGGAATATAAATAGAATTGTAAAAGAGACAAAATATCATAATAGTAAGAATTGAACATAGTAGATCACTAACATAGATTAATAGTAGAGAAAAATATTAATAATATATAGTTAAACTAATTCAAGAGAGAAACTTTGAAAATATTTAAAGTAGAAAAAATTCATAATATGATCCTATATTAATAAGCTCTACATCCACTACAACTACTATGGATACTCCATATGTCGACACAACTATCAATATGAAGATATAAAAATTACATTATCACTAAGTAAAAAGTTATGATAACCACAAATTGGTCATACATATCCAAAAATAAACAATAAATTACATATGTATCATACCTCTCCATTTAAAACAAACAAATTCCTCAAAAAAATTTAATTTATGGGTCCTTTTGTAAGAATGCTTTATCTTATAGTGTTTTATCCTCACTAAACAAATTTTTCCACTTGATCAAATACTCTATAATCTCCCACTTATGAAACCTCTTTCAACATGGCCAAAGGATTTCATTAAGTTTAATAATGACTCTTCCCTTCTTATCAAGCTTTGTTAGTTCTATGTCCAATGATATTTTTCAAGAAATAAATATGAAAGACTAGGGAATTTTTTTCTAAATGATGTATTTCAAAATTTTATGATATACATCATTGATCTAATGAAACAATTAATAAGGCCATGATACTTAAATGAAATCCTTTTATACAATTAATATCACAAAACATCGATCTCCAAATTCAAAATATCTTTATGTGTGGTGTTGGTTAGCTTGTTGTTTCATTCAATTACATGTCATCTTCAAATTGTCTCTAAGATTAGATATTATTTCATACCACTCTTCAATCTTAGATTTAAATGCTTCAACATTTTTTTTAACCCTTATCAAAAAGGTTATGGATCATATTTAGTATCTATACAATGCCTAAAATGAAGCATTGTTTATGAAGTATGGAAAAAAATTTATACTACCATTTTGCTAGTGGTATCCATTGAATTCATCTCCCATGTTTATCTAAATAATCACATCAAATATAGCTTGATAAGTTCTTTTTTACCACCTTAATATTAATATTAAATTGATGATAATATGAAGAATAACGAATCTACCTGAGTACCAAAATAATAAATCAAACTAATCAAAAAAATAACTATAAATATAAGATCACAATCACTTAAAATATTATCTAAGGTCTCATTTAACTTCTAAAATGTATCCATAAAATCTAATGTTACTGTAATTTCTATAAAAGGATGCGTTAAGGAAAATATTGTATACTTTTTTGAATCTGTCCACGAAAATCATGAGAAAATAATGTCAGAATAAATATTTGATTAATTACATTATTTGGCCAAGGAAAATAAATATAATGTATCCAAATAATTTTCTTCCAACCAAAATAAATTTTTCATAAGAAAAAAATCTAGTGTATTTTAAGGAGAGAAGAAAGAAACAAGGTTTTCTAGTGATAGAGGCATGTGTGTTGCGACAACCAATAGGCATGACAACCAATCAAAATTGAATATATAGAGAATGTTAACTATTACAAATTAAATATTAAATATTAAAACTAAAATTGATAAAAAAATTAATTATTTAAAAAAATAAGTTGAGACAAACTACAATTCCACAGTTTAGTTTTTACATAAAATCAAATGCATTACTATTAAATTATAAAATAAAAAATATTTAAAATTTATATTAAAGACCAATAACACAATAAAGTATTATTTTAAAAATATGCAAGAAAAAATAATGATATGCAAAAAAAATACTAAATTATATGTTTAGAAGTAATATAAAATAATTATAAATAAATAAAGTATTCCTTGTATATATGTATGTGAAACTTTCATTAATAAATATAAAGATAAATAAAACATAAAATATTATTTATAATAAAATTTAAAATATTTTTTATTTTTTATTGAATGCCTAAACATGATTATAATAATGTCCTTATACATGGTATTAGTCAGCTTGTTGATTCATTAAATTATTTGCCATTACTAAATTATCTTAGTGACTAGAGAGTACCTCCTAATGGCATTGCATGTGGTCTTAAATTGCTTGTAACTTTGGTTGAGCCCTCACTGACGAGGTTATAGATGGTGGTTAATAGACATATAGTTCAAAAATTGGAGACACTTTGGAATTATAGATGGTGCTTAATTAAAATAAGTGTTATACCACCATTATGTTAGTGGTATCAATTTAATTCATCTCTCATATTTATCTAAAAACAAATATCAGAGATAACCCTCCAATATCTTGTTCACCATATCAATATTCTCATCATATTCATGATGATATGATAAGTAATGAAGGCAACAAAGGACCAAAGAAATAAAATAAACCCATCCAAAAATTGATAGTGAAAATATGATCATAATCACCTACTATGATCTTTGGGGTCCTTTGTAGCTTCTAAAATGCATTTATAAAATATGATGTTGTTGTAAGTTTAATATAACAAGATGTGACAAGGGAAAAATTGGGCATATTTAGTCAATCTATCAATGAAAACCATGGTTATTATTTTCCTTTCACTCTTGGGGAAATTTGTAATGAAATGAATGGACACTTCTCCCCACCTCTAGCTAGGATTATAAAACAATTGTATAAAATAAAAGGTCTTATTATCTAGACCTTGTTTTGTTAACAAACCATGCATTCAGACAAAAACATTCTAGATATTCTATTTGAGACCTTCCTGTAATAATTCCTACTTGATCTTATGATAGGTCTTGAAAAAACTTGAGTGCCCACTTAATGTTGAAGCATGTATCTTCATCATATCCATTTTTTTTATGTTTATGTCTTTACATATGTATAAATACTAATTATACCATAGAGTATCCCCTTACAATAAATTTATTTTCAGACATGATCAAATCCTCTTGGATCTTCTAAATTAGATTCTTTGTATTTATGTAATTTGAACATTCTATTTTTTTCTCCTCCACCCAATCTTCCTATAGTATGGATATTACATACAATATTTCTTATGTGGATTCATACTTATTGGATAACATAATAACCACTATACTATCCTTTCCTCTCTTGTAGATGATATCAGAGAAATATTCCAACAACTTCAAGAACTAGTTTTTTTCCCTTCGTCAGATGATAACCATTGCTCTATAAATTTTTTGAGACTATCATGATCTATTTTCATCGTAGAGTTTCTTCCCATAAAATAATGTCTCCATTGTTTGAATACATGAAGGATAACCATCAATTCTTTATAATATTTGGGTTTTAGAAAATTATTTACCTTTAGATTAAATTTATTATGATAAATAGGTCAAAATTACTTTCTAATTTGTGCCATTAATCTCCATGTTATTCCACCAAACCATACACTAAATATTTAAAATCAATAAGTAAATATTTGGAAAAGTAAAAGGTATTTATATATGGAGTGGTGAACAGTGTCTCCTTCAATGTCTTAAATTCCCTGGTGGGTGGCTCATTCTAATTGAAGGAGTAATTATTAAATAAAGTTTTGGGTGGTGTTGCTATGCTTCTTAATTTTTTTAAAATCATTTACAATGAAGGTGATCCTCATGAATCCTCATAGGATATTGAAGGTTTAGGAACTTTTCATTTTTCTAGGGCCTTTATATTATAAGATTTGATATTTATGCATTCTTGGGAAACATTGTGACCTAGGTACTCCACATCCTTAAGTATAAATCACATTTGGAAAGTTCAAAATATAAATTATTTTATGAAATGATATCCAAAATATGATTCACATGTTGTATATTTTAACCCCATGTTTTTATTTATATTTGGATGTCATAATAAGAACATCAATGTTGTTTAATAAAACTCTAAAATGTATATGCTACATTTATTATGCCAAAGGGCATTGCCATAAATTCATAGTACATCCATCAAGGTTTTTTTAATTTTTTCTGATGTATATTCTCATCTTTGATTTTATTCTAATGATAAATTCATAAAATGTCAAGTTTCATAATATATATAATTCCATAATAAATAGTCAATTATAAAAATTTAAAACTTATTTTGGATTTAAAGTATTTTTTGAGTTTCATGATGTCTAGACACATGCGTCAAATATCTTCCTTATTAAAAACCATCACCACTAGAGAGGAATACACACTGGTCAATAATGAATCATTCCTTCCTCATGCAATTATTTTACCTTCATTTAAATCTCACACTATTATATGTATGGGTACCTATAAGGTCAAATGTTGGGTGGTTGGGTACCTTGCACCAACTAAACGGCATGATCATGAACTAAATTGGGTTTCATTCCTTTCAACATATCTAAAAAAAATACAATGTAACCCTCTAAAATTATAAGAAAATACTATATTATAGCCCCCTTTCATGGTCATGATTCTAATGAAAATTTGTCACTATAAAACCATTTTATTTCTTTCTAATGATATTTTGCATGTAATGAGAGCCAACCAAATATTTTTATTTTAAACATAACCCATGTAATTTATCTATCTTTCCTTATAATTTGAAAATATAGAAGAGCTCCATGAAATTCATCTCAATTGATACTAAAGGAGTGAGCCATTAGATTGCTAACACAATTTTTGTGCTTCCCATGAGAATACAAAATATGGGAAAATATAGTATGTAGTCTACCATGGTTAGTTTAATGATATGAAATTTATGAATATAATAAATTTTACCACCATTTTTAGTCATGACATAAATTATGGAGTGATTTTTAAAAAAATTAGTTCAATTGGAAAACTAACTCATTATTGATGAAATTGTGGGTGCTTCTCAAGTTATTGAAAAAGTTGCATTATTTTAATTTAGAAAACCCAATGCCTTAAGGGATTTTTGGGTAATGATGTTGACTAAACATACATTCCAAGAAATTATAGGTTATGTACAACCTATCTATTTATATTTGTCATCAACACCTTATGATTATACTTATAGGTTGTGTAAAAGTGGCCAAGATTGCCCCAAAAGGGTAGAAAGTGAAAATTAATGCAATAAAAAAAGTTGTAGGTAACTCTAAAAGGAAAATTTAAAAAAATAAAATGTGAAAATTGAAAAAAGTGAAAAATCAAATTTACAAAAGGCAAAAGTGCAAAAGCAAAGGTGCAAAATGTAAAGCGTTGAAAAGCAAGTTGGAGCCAAAAGGTAAAATAAACCTAAGTAAAAAAATCTCTCATTCTTTACTTGTTCAAGCTCCTCCATGGAAGAATATTGTAGGTTTGAAAATCCAAGGTGGGCCACTCCAAAGAATAACTCTAGAATAGGCAAGGGTATGCAATGATCAAAAGCCATCATTGTAATACCAAGTTGTTATTTGGAATGAATAGAAAGAAAGGAAGCAGTCAAATAATTTTTAATTGTAATAATGAGTGGTCAAAGGGCATATTTAGGTAGTTGCACAAAAGATAAACAATCTGTTGGCCCTTCACTATGAATACTCTCCTTCCAACTCATGTGAAAGGCATTCCAACCAAGGAATAAAAGTTTTTATTTAAAATTTTCATCATTCCTTATAGATGCAGTTAGAGCAATGATTTTTCATGCAAAAGGGTGAAGATTCTAGTCGTGGAAAAAGGCATATTCTACTAGGGCCCATATTGGCAAAACTTGGAGGGGTATTTTACAATTGTGCAATTTTGAAAAATACAACCCACATTACTATATTTGAAATAGGTGTAAAAAGTGTATAAATAGAGGGCTTCTCCTCTATCTTTTGGTTGTTGTTGGTCTTTGTTCTTTCTCCCAAGTATAGGTTCTTCTAATTTTTGGGATCACTATTGTGTGCATTTTGTCTCTCTTACTAAGGTGTTTATAGTTGTACAAACATTAAAAAGTTTTGAGAACATGTATATATGTCTCCCCTATGCAACATGGAGACAATTCATCATGCTTATCCCCATGGAAACATTTTAAAACATTGATGTATGTAAAATTTTATTTCAAAGATAATGGAAAATATATGTGCTTCTTACCTTTTTCATATTAATGAAATGCAATGAGATGCTTTACATGCTATGTGGATTGCATATCTAGTTTTGTGCTTATGTATGGTTGTCATCTTGGGCATAGATTTGGGTTATAAACCCATTTTTGTATAGATATTTTGAAATTTTTTATTGAATACCATTTAATGGCATCCTAGGTTTAATGAATTTGATAGGAAAAGGTATTTGAGATTCTAAGTGTAGTGTATTCTATAGAGTTTCACTGATCATTTGGGTACTTAAATTTTATTTGCACCAATGAATGTAAATTACTCCTGGTAGTTCCCCTTAGCTTGTTAGTCATTTCTTCTACATCTTTACAATGAGTGATGTCATGTATTTTGAAAGAAACCCTACTGTTTGAAAGCCACAAGCACACCACCATTCATTTTTATCTAAATTTTCATTCCCTAACCTACCCTACAAATAAAAATGCCATTACATACTATAAAATCTATTTGCCTACAAATACATAAAATCTTACCTATATAACATGTGTTTACATTTTATGCATTAAATACCTAGCACTAAAGTTCTCCATTCATCCCATGTTGTTGAAGATTCTTTATAGTGAAGATTTCAGTCATATACACATATGTCTTTATTAGCTTGTATGTGACTTAGAGCATTTATTCATCTTATGTGACAACCCTTTTTAGGTGGTGTGAATATGTTTGGTTTTACCCTAGTCAAATTTGTGTTCCCTTGTGTCAATAATCCCCATAGAGGTTGAATTATAGAATCACTCCATGTGAGCAAGCTACCACTCACTCTCACCTTGGTTCAAGTAGAGCTAGAAGTAGCAGGGAGCTAACCATAACCTTTGATGATGCCTCTCAATCATTTTCTCCTTTCGATCTATTCTTGATTCTAAACCCTCGATAGGATATAATGACATCTTATTTTTCCATTTTATTCAAGTGTGCAAGGTTGGACAAAAGAAGTGTACAACTAGGAACCACCACTCAACTGACATCATTGTCAGGGAGTCTTGCAGAGAGATGATTGCATAATTTTAGGCTTAAAAAATTTCTCTACCATTATTTGCTAAAGTAATCTCAACTACATTTTTAGATGATTTTTTCCATGATATCTTATGTGTTTGAAAGTTAGGATTATTGAGCTTTGATATATTTGCAGATTACAAAGGAAGTTTAAAATAAGAGGAGTTGATAGATTGGATGAATAGCATGGAGAAGTTATTTGAGTGGAATACTATGATAGAATACAAGAAAGTAAAATTTTCATGCACAAAATTGAAATGTCATGTAATAATTTGGTGGGATCACCTATAGAAAGAAAGATAGAGAAAAGGTAAAGAGAAGATTAATTCATGGAAAAGGATGGAGAATATGTTGAGGGAGAAATTTCTTCCTATGGATTATGCACAAACCCTATACATAAGATTTAAAAATTTAAGGCAAATAATCATAGTATAAAAGAGTATATAAATGAATTTTATATGCTTTTCATATGAGTAGAGCATTGAAAGGGTATATCCAATATAATAAGGGGATGAAGGGGTTTTAATATCACAAAATAGGGCTTTAATGCCAATAAAGGTAAATCATTATGGTGTAAAAATGAAAGATGATAATAGGTAAGTGTTTAAATACCAACAAAGATGAAGAGGATTCTAGAAAGGATGAGGTTACAATGGTGATAGAGGATGGTTTTTGAATCAACATAGATCTTATGTTTATTATAGATATGGAGAATAAGGTCACAAAGCATTTGAGTGTCCAAACTATCAAGATCATGAAAGGAGACAAGATCACCCAAGAGTAAATCTAGTTGAGGCTAAAATAGAAGAGCAGAATACTAAAGTTAGACTAGTAGATTATAGAGAGAATCCCATGATAAGATTAAACATGATAGCTCCAAGGAAGGAACAAGTGAAAAATAAAGAAGGTGGTGATGCATGGCTGTAATCAAATATTTTTTGAACAAGATGTACTTCAGGTGGAAAGGTATGCAAACTATTTATATATGGTGGTAGTTGTGAAAATATGGTTTCTAAAGAAATGATTGAGAAACTAAATTTTAAATGTGTAAAGCATCTTAACCATTATCAGATTTCATGGTTTAAGAAAGAGAATGAGTTTGTACTAGGTAAAACGTGATTAATAAAGTTTTCTATATAAAAACCTTATATTGATGAAATATGGTGTGATGTTATTATAATGGATACATGTCATGTGTTATTAGGGAGACCGTGTCAATTTGATAAGAAATTAGTTCATGATGGAGTAAAGAACACACATTTTTTGGAAAGGTGTTACAAAGGTCTTTTTATTACCTCTTAAAGAGGAAGAGATGATAACTATACTAATGAATTTATCTAAGATATGAAGGTAGTAGGTTGTTGTTATGTACTAATAACAAAAAATGAAGAAACAAAAATGATGCCAATACCAATAGAAGAAGCAACACTACTGAAGGAATATTTAGTTGTTATACCTGATGAGTTACTAGATGGTTTACCACTAAAGAGAGATATTCAGCATCACATTAATTTGATTTCAGGATCAACTCTACCCAATCAAGTAGCTTATAGGATGAGTCCAATAGAGAATGATAAATTAAATAAATAGGTTATTGAATTGATAAGGAAGAAAGTGATAAGGGAGAGTATGAGTCAATGTGAAACACCAACATTGCTACCTCTAAAGAAAGATGAAGGATGGATAATGTGTGTTGATAGTAGAGAAATTAATAAAATTAAAATAAAGTATAGATTTATTATAACTCATTTAGATGATATGAATGATGTGCTTATAAGAGAAAAATATTTTACCAAGATTGATATAAGGAGTTTCTATTATCAAATTTGAATTCATGAAGGAGATGAGTGTAAAAATGCATTAAAGACTATGGTTGGCTTATATGAGTGGATGGTGATGCCATTCAGATTACCTAATGCACCTAACACATTTAGGAAGGTGATGAATATAGTGATATTAGAATATATTGGTAAGTTTGTGGTCGTTTACTTTCATCATATTTTGATATTTAGTAAGACTAAAGGAGAATGCCTATAACATTTGATAATGATAATGGATTTGTTAAGAAAGGAGAAGTTGTATACAAATTTGAAGAAGTGTAGGTTTATGCAAAATAATTTGTATTTTTGGGATATGTCGTTTCAACAAATGGTGTAAAAATGGATAGAGAAAAGATAAAGGTGATTGTTGAGTGGCCTATTCCAAAATGCATTATAGAGTTAAGAAGTTTCCATGGTTTAGCAACTTTTTATAGAAAATTTATTAAAAAATGTAGAACTATTGTGACACCAATAACATATTGCATGCAAGGGAAGGAATTTTCATGGAATAGAGAAGTCACTAAAAGTTTTGAAATTTTGAAGTAGAAGCTTACATAAAGGCCAATTATAGCATTATCGAATTTTAATAAAGTGTTTGAGGTCAATTTTGATGTTTAGTTTTTGGAAATCAGTGTTATATTGAGTCAAGAAGGAAATCCAATAGCATATTTTAGTGATAAATTGAATGAGTTAAGGACAAAGTATTCTACTTATGATGTTGAACTTTATACAATTATACAATCATTAAGACATTTAAGGTATTACTTGGTGCCTAATAATTTTATACTATTTATAGATCATGAAGCTTTGAAGTATGTGAATACACAAAAGAAGTTTAATAGTAGGCATGTAAAGTGGGTTTCCTTCTTATAGGGGTATACTTTTGTGTTGAAACATAAATTTGGAAAATAAAATTAGGTGGCTGATGTATTGAGCAAGATGGTAGTGTTATTAACTATTATGGTGAGTGAAGTAGTTGGATTTGAAGCTATTAAAGAATTATATGATACTGATCCATATTTTAGCAAAGTAGTTGAACATTTCAAGAATCCATTAATAGGTGTGAGAGATGTTGTTCATGATGAGTATTTTATACAAGAAGGCTATCTCTTCAAAGCGAAAAATTTATGCATACCAGTTAGGTCTCTATGAGATAATATAATAAGAGAATTACATAGTGATGGTTTGGATGGACATTTTGTTAAGATGAAGACAATAGATTTAGTGGATGAGAAGTATTTGTCACAAAAATTGAAGAGAGATGTGATAAGGTATGATTTAAGTGCAAAACATGCTAGGTGGTTAAAGGACATGCATAAAATATTGGGCTATACATGCTAATATTGTTTCCAAGAGGACCATGGACAAATTTGAGTATAGATTTTGTGTTGGGATTTTCAAACACATAAAGAGGTAATAATTTAATATTTGAAATTGTAGATACATTTTCAAAAATGGTTCATTTCATTACATGTAAAAAAACCACTGATGCCACTAGAGTTGTAAAATTATTTCTTATAGATATTGTGAGATTGAATGGTGTTCCTAAAACTATTTATCTGGATAGGGACATAAAATTTCTAAGTCATTTTTAGTGGACTTTATGAAAAAACATAAGTATTAAGCTAAAATTTAGTAATGCATATCACCTAAATAAAAGCAAATTAACAAACAGAAGTTATGAATAGGAGCTTGAAAAATATATTAAGATGCATAGTGGGAGAAAAGCCAAAGTAATATGACTTGGATTTACCACAAGTTGAGTTTTCATATAATATTTCATTGAATATATAAATATGAAAGTCACTTTTTCAAAAAATTTATTGGAGAAATCCTATGTGTATTTTAGATTTGGTATAATTGCCAATTGTAGATCGAATTAGTGATGATGTTGAAGCATTTACAGAGCATATATAACAATTACAAGAAGTAAGAAGAAAGGTACAAGAAAGTAACGAGAAATATAAAGCAACATCAGATGTCAGAAGAATATCTAAAGTATTTGAAGAAGGAGAGATGGTAATGGTTTACTTGAGGAAAGATAGATTTCTAAAAGGCACATACAATAAGTTAAAGTACAAGAAAATTAGACCATGCAAAATTATGATTAAAATCAATGATAATGCCCATAAGGTAATTTTACCATACAATTTTGATATATCTCCAGTATTTAATCTTTCATATTTATATGAATTCCATATAGAAGATGGTGAAGATGAGGAAGATGAAGAAGTAAATTGGGAGCAACAGGTTCCAAAAAGAAAACAAAAGAATAGTACATGTTTTGGATATGAAGATAGTAAAGCAAGAGAATTATAATAGGTATTTGGTGAAGTGGAAAGGATTGCAAAAAGAAAAAAACACTTGGATTAAAGAATAGGAGCTAAAGAATATTGACAAGGAAAAGTGGTAGTAGTATAATCAGGCCAACTCATAGGAGCTGAGTTGTTTTCAACTAGAAAAGAATGATGTAGAAAAATAGGGCAACCTTTTGGAGGCCATAAATTTTGACCCATAGCTCTATTTGATTTATTCCATGTGCCAAAATAACCATATCAAAAATTAAATTACTATCTTAAGGGATTTTTATCTATCAAGGAAAGTTTTTGATATTTTTTGGAGGCCATACATGATCATCTAAAGGTCCAAAATTATGATTTAGTGATTTTTTCATGTTTTTTTCTATTTTTATGAACTCTATATTTTTAAAACCAAACATCAACTTCATTTTAATTTATTCCCATAATCTAATTATAGTGTTTAGGATATTTCTAGAGTTTTTAAAAATAGGTTTTTTATTTAAATTTTAGTTTTTTTTTTTTTTTAAATTTTGTATGTAAACTCTAAATTATCAGTTGAGTCTTATTTAAGCATGGTGTGGGTTTGTAATTATGACATTAAAACAATATGAATCAATTATGAGTATTGTTTCAAGATCTTGACCTATTGGTAATTTTCTTATTCTTGTAGTTTTTGGATTCATTAAATATGTCATTTTTTGCCTTGTTGGGATTTTTTGTAATATTTTAAATAACATTATATTTACGGACATAATTTAAAAGCTACATGAAATCCCAAAGATCATAATTTATATATATATATATATATAGACACTAAGTTTTTTATTTTTCTATTTTATTTATTTAATATTCATGTGAATTCACTACTCATTATATTATCTTCAATCTACCATTAATAATAATATGGTTTTAGGGAAGATGCAATCTATTGTTATATGTTTATTTGAAGATTTCTCTTACAACTTAGTGAGGATTTAATTCAAGAGATAGTCACCTGATGCATAGACTATATAATCCTTCTCTTAGATATTAAACTCATAGATGTATAACATAATAAGGAATATGAATTATATATACAACATTAGACAATGTGAAATATTAAGAATTCTAATCATGCGCACTAAAATCAAACACACTTGTAGAAATGAAATGACAAGAAAGTAAATTTTAATAATTGCAATGTTGTGAAATATTTTTTATGAAATTAAACTATAGGAAAAAATAATAATATATTTTTGAAGCATTCCACACATAATTTAATATTACATAAATATAAATGATAATATAGATTGAAAGCTTCACATATAATTAAATTTTGTAAAACTAAAAATCTATATTAAAGAAATAAAACCTTGACTTTAAGAATATATGTTGTGACTATTATGTTGAAAATGAAAGAGATTATTCAATAGAATAAAAGTAAACTAACAGATGAGATCTTTAACACAATTTATTTTTGAAAGGGACTTAACTTAGTTTAATTTGTATTACAATTCCTTTTCTATGGATAAATCTAACAATTACTATGAGTAGTTTGAGAGGTTGATATGGATAAATATTTTACCTATGATTAACTAAGGATATGCATGTGATTTCCATATTAGTGATTAAAATTATAAATGATATTATTTTATTCATAAATAATCTATCTTATGAACATTATTTTACCCATAAACATATTTCATTATTGTAAAACACTAAATATATATGTCCAATTTGTTGTTATATTTGAAAGAGACAAATACAAATCACACACAAAAAACTTCATTGATTTATTGACAAACACAAGATAAATAAATACATCAAAGATGTAACTAAAAATAGTAGACAACTTCATAGAATCTAGGGAGTTATAAAAACAACTGAAAACAATGTAAAATAAACTATATGATATACCTAATTATGCTAATATCCTACCATCCACTGCCTTATTACAATATTTTTACAAATGTCATATTCCTAATAGTGGACTGCCCCCCTACCCTCGCCCCCCCCTCCCCCCCCCCCCCCCCCCCCCCCCCCCCCCCCACCCGCCTCGTATTTGAAAGATGGTAAAAAGTTACTACACTCTCCATGTAGCTTGCTCACTTTTTGAGGTGGCATGCCATCTTCATTGCTTCATGATCTTATTGGCACCTTGGTTTTTCCTTGCAAGATTACTATAAATTTGGGAGTGACAGGAGTACATCTCTTTGCTTAACACCTTTGGTCATTTCTTGGATTACCACAAACCCATATGTTTTTTTTGTATAGGTTGACCATGAACCTAGAGGTAATATGAGGGCTCAATCACTTTGGTGGTTTCTTAGATTTACGCAAACCCTTTTCCAATAACCAAGCACTAATGTAGTGCTCTTTATTCAAATAACATTCTTCATTAGGAGGTACCTAACTAAAAAATAATGTTCAATATTTTATTGAAAACCATACCGCACAATCACACCACACACAACATAAGAAAAACACACTAAAAAGTGGTCACAATCACAATGATGCAACCCTATCGTAGGCAACTTACGAGAGGATGCCAATTATCATCCAACCTTTGTATATCCTCTAACCTCCAATTTTAGCTACTTAGAAAATTTATTTGTGTATAAAATTACTCCATAATCTTGACATATTTTTTTACAAAATATACATCAGTTGCATTGATAATGTGTTTGTGTACAATTAAAACCATTTTTTTAATTTTCTGACACTTTTGATGACTGAAACTTTTAGACACACAATCACAGTATTTGACATATAATAAAATTAAAAACCAATGACGTAAGCCAAATAACTCTATTATTTGTTTGTTTAAATTTTTGACATAATACATTGATTACATATTAAACTATAAACCAAAGACAACATTAACTCAAGTCTTTCAAAAATTTATTGCTAACTAATGACTATACTACAAACACTAAACCTATATTATTTTAATGTAAAAACAAAATTTAATTATAAAAGACATAAAATTTATAATGACTTTATTTAAATAGACTTATTGATCATTTGATAAAATGTATTGACTTTAAGATTAACACTAAATAACCAGACATTATATATTCACTAAAGATTCAATCACAAAATAAATAATTACAACTTACTTAAGACTAAATAAACCTACTAACTTACAATACTAATGATATGATACATGGCATGTATATATATAGAATGTGGAGGATACAACATGTGGCTATGATGAGGAAGATGGCTTCAAAAATGGTGATGTGGGTGTCCCAGATCTTCATGTATGAAACTCCTTCCAAGTGTAGGATCCAGTCAAGTCAATGAGTAGGTTGAGGCATTGGAATTGATATTCAAGTCTGCATGCACTAATCTCCAATAGATCGACCAACATTTCCTAATGCCAGTGATCAATCAAAGGATCAAGTAGAAGAAATATGTAGATCTTTACAATATTTGACTCAAATTCTAATATGTATGGTGAGTAGATATTGGTATGCATAGTGATTATAATAAACCATATATAATATGGTGTAAGCTTGATGTGATTTGTACCCAAACATAGAGATAATGTGTAATATAAAGCTTTAAGTGATTATGATCACAAATACTTATGTGATTTGTATCAAACATTCATCTCAGCAGCTTGGTGTCTTCTTAATAACGATTCCCAACACTATGATAATCTCACAAAAGTATGAAGAACAAATCATTTGCATGAAGCTACATGGAAATGAAAAGTAAGACAATCCGCCATCATTAATTTCTTAAAAGACTCTCATATTAGACCCACTAGCTCTGATACCATACTATTGGTAGATTTGAAAGAGATAAATAGAAATTTCAAACATAAAACCTCATTTATTTATTCACAAACATGAGATGAATAAATACATCAAAGATGTAACAAAAAATAGGATATAACTCCGTAGAATTTGGGGAGTTATAACAACAAATAAAAATAATGTAAAACAACATATATGGTATATATAATTATGCTAACACAATTTAAAATATGATTTATGAAAGAGAAACTAATATTATTTATGATATAAAAAAGACGTATTATGGTCTCATAATTTGATTATTTATTGGGAATATTCTAGGTTTTTTGGATGATGCATTGCACTTGGTTTGATTCATTTTTACTTCATAATAGCATAATTTTCAAATTCTTGGGATTTTTTTGTAATCACATTGCTATGTTTATAAACCTTTTTTTTGACAAAATTCCATGTACATTTTTTTTAGATTTTCCGTTTACTATTTTTTGTAATTCTTGTCATTCATGATGCATTATATACCTCCATTTTCCTCTTTTCAATGGTTTTTGATATCTGTTGTTATTCCTAAAAACCCTCTTTCATATTTTAAAATAACCTAACCAATGCATTTAAATTGTTAAATATTTATATTTTAAAATATTATTAAGTTTTCCTTGAGTTTCCCACCTTATTAGGTATAAAAATTGTTATTTTATAATTTTTGTTTTGCATTTTTATTTCTTACCTTAATATCAAAAGGGTATGTATTCTTATCACTACAAGAACAAGTAGATTAATTTTAGATATTATACCAAACTCTCCTCAACCCCAGCCACCCCTCCCATAATATTTGACAATGGATATGATATTTTAGACTAATTACAACATGATCTTATCATGATTTCTTTATTGGTATTTATTGAAACTATGCCCATATATAAGGATATTTTATATAAAGCATTAGAAAATACCATGTTGACATGAAATGATAACATTCTAACATTTATTCCATTATCAACACCATAAGATGGAATGAAGAAAGTATCCCCTTTGAAAATTAAGATCTACCTCTAAAACACATATTTTATTCATATCTTCTATTACACATTAAAAATCAAACTCATAATAATTTAGTCAAAATTAATTTTGATAGATAGTGGATCAATCCTTAATATCTATAACATATATTTCCCTAAATTATTTGGAATTAAATATAAATATGCCATTCATTATGATATGAAGATTAATGGATTTGATAATATCCTAAGCAAAGTATTAGGTCATATTATAGTACCTATCACATTGAGGCCCAAAATAATACATACATTTTTATCAAGTTATGCCTAATGATTTTAATCATAACATATTATTGGGGATACCATAGGATCATGAGATCAATATAGTACCATCTAATTTTCATGAATTTCTAAAATTCAATTATCAAGAATACATTTACACATTCCCATTAGACAGAAAACCATTTAAGTATTGTGTAATGATGTAAACAATGGGTCATTATATTGTATATATCTACATACATGATCAATCACTGAAATAAGGTACACCAAAAATTTATTCTATCAAATGTTAAATTCAAATATACATTTTGATATACATATCTGTCAGAAAGGGGATACACTATATAGGATTTATTTGCACATGATCAAGGTATTAATGATACCATTCAACCAGTCAAATTCCAACAATAGCAAGGATTATGATATTAATATAAATTAAGTTTTTTACCCTAAAATATATCCACACTATTAAATATTTATATATATTTTACCAAGGCACATTTTGAGCCAATACATGAAATTAATTATGCATCAACATTTTAGTTTCTACATCCAATTATTGACGATATGGTTATATATGAGTTTGTAATGTGGGATAAGTTTATAATGATTAAAATACCATATAATATTATGGTGATTATGAATACTTTATTATATTTCACTAATACCTCTCAACAAGATCAAATGCACACATATATGCTATGGAGCAGGTTAGAGAGATAACCAAAAAAGCAAAGTGCATAAATGATATTCCTAATTAACTCTGGATAAATAAATACAAAGGGAGAGGATACATATATATTATGGAGAGAGATAGAGACCCCAAATTCTAATAAATGTGGTACTTACTTTCATAAATGACCCAAATGAACTAGCTACCCTAAGTAAACTACTGACAAATGTAGACAAAACCCGTAGGATAAAAGTTTACCCCAAAACCCCCTTAAGTGTAGATTAGGTGGGATGCAGAATTAGGTAAAAATAATGAGTCTTGATGAGGCACTAAAGTACATATCAATGATCCCTAGTATCATATAAAATATGAAGGATGTGTGCCTCAACAAAGAAAAAGAGAACATAAGTATAGAATATCACATGACCAATGCTATAGAAATTCCCTCTATAACAAAATATGTCTCTTCCTTTTAGAATAAATAAACCTTGATATATTAAACTATATGACTCAAGTGGAGTGTAATTAGGGATCATGATGTAAATCATTATAAAATTCTCAAAAATATCCCTATTAGTGCTCAAATGTGCCGAAGTGTGATAACGAATCATAGTCCTAAATATAGAATCTAGAAATAAGGTATCGTATAATGAAGGGTAATGAATATGAGTTTTATAATTACCCTAATTACATACAAATAAGAAGAATGGCATGGAACATTCACTGAAAGAATGTCCATGCAGAGAAGAGAGAAAGGCTCAACAACCATCGATACTAAAGACTACTCTGTAAATGAAGCAATCATATTTTCAAGATGAATTTCAAAAAGAACATATGATTTATCAATTATCTTAATGGGTATATTCTCACTAAAATCAATAAATTACTTTAAAATGAATATTTGTGAAGGTCCTAAAAGAGAAACAATTTTATAATTTTATGATGTGGTATATCTACAATGAGACAACTAAGGTTTGGTAAAATCTCACCCTGTAGTGAGGAATCAATAAGAGGAATATAATTAGCCACCATTGATGTGTCATAAAAAAATAAAATTAATAGGGAAGAGTATAAAATCTCATAAGAGACAATAGGAAGAGAAGGAGGAGGTATGAGATGAATTATACTAGGATCCTCGCAAAGAATTTGAAGAGCGATCCAAATAGTAAAGGGATATTATGTGTACTCCACATGGTGGTGTATATCCCATTAATTTTTTATCAATAAGTTAACATAGACATAATCATATGAGTTAGGCCAGTCATCGTATTGACCTCGATCAATAGAAATAGGAATCTCTCCATATAAGAATGGAATAATGTTCTGGTTCTTAAGTGAACATTCTATGTAAACATGTTCTTAAGCATAATTGGTCTTCCCAAGAAGGACCATAGGTGTAGGCATTAAGAATAGTTTCTAAGATTGAGAAAAGACACTAAGGAAGTGCAACACTACACAACATACTCTGCAATGATGCTATAATACTATAGGTCATGAATGGGACATTGGACATAGTTGGGAATACATCCACATGAGAAACCAGTGCATGAATGATTAAAAATATTGCATGATCAAAATAGGGATATAAAATATATCCAAAACTACATCCTCGTGTGAGCAATCAGTACATGAGATATAACACAAAAATTAATAGGGCCCATAACATAGGGAACCCCCTTGAATATGGCACATTATAACTTTAGTGTGTTTATAATATAAATAAGTGTGATGGAATATGAATGAAAAATAAATCACTTTTAAAAAAAGTGGCACTCAAATCTAAGTCACTGAGAAATAGTTATGGCCAATAACAATTCTTGTCATTAGAGACATGTTTAATGAACTTGCATTTAAAAGTTTAAAAACATTAACCAAACAAGTGATAAGGTAGCCTTCCATCCAATTTTTAGAATTGGAACAAAAAGATGGTCTTATTCAAGATAACTAAAATGAAAAATAGTCTACCTATACACCCTTACGCATACTTTAATGTTAAGGGCATATTGAAAGGTGTTAAATAAAAACATAAAAAATATAAAGGTATTTTAAAGAAGATTAAAACATGCTTTAAATTTTAATCTTTTAAGGCATAAATTATGTTTATCTTTAACCTAGATATGAAAAGGAAAAAATCCACCACTTTTTCAAATAAAATAAGAGCCCTAAAGAGATGTATGCTGCTACCATGGGAGAGATAAAGCCTAGTAGATATCTACATGCATGTGGAGGAATGCACAAAAAACTTAAAATTGTCCTTTAACATGATCCTAATAGTTCATGTAAATCTCAAAGGAAACACTATGTCAGAAGGAAGCCATCCTATGAGGTGCAATCCATGCCACAATGTGAAGGCCAATAGAACAAACAACTAATCAAGCTCTAAGTAGGACTTAGGATTTGAGAAGTAGCAATAAAAAACTTGAAAGAATAAAATCACCAACCAATGAGGGAATCATTAGAGTTGAGAGAACAGAGGAGCCAAAATGGGATGTGGAAGAACAATAGGTGAACAAAATCTAATGACATCCTCTAAAAGCATAAAATTCAACATAAAATAAGAAAAAAAACTTTAATTAGGCTTCATATTATTCAATAGACAGGAATTAGGCCATTGATTGAACATGCAAAACCCCAAAAAAAATCAATAGCCAATACAAGTTGTGAAATCAAGGCATAGGTTCAAGTCTACCAAGTAGGTCATGTAGTAAGCCAAAATAGAAGAGAATTTTCCATAAGCCATTTCACCCCAACATTTTTATTACATGTCCTTCTTTTCTTTGACCATTCTCATAAAAAGGGAAAAATTAGTTTAATTAGGGATTTGAGCATGTTTTGTCCTTCAGGGGTTTGAGTAGATCCATGTGAATGAGATGAAGAAGTATTCTAGGTCAGGAGATTACTAACTAGGTCATTAAACCAAAAATTTAAGGAAAGCCAAATTACATTGAGTGAGGGTTTGATACCATATTATATTTCTCCAAAACCTATCAAGCAGATCGAATGCACACATGAAATTTATCGATTAGGTGAAAGAGATTACCAAAAAATCAATTTGCATAAATTATATCCCTCATTAACTTCATATGATAAATACAAACTGAGAGATTACATATATAGGAGGGAGAGAGATAGAGACACCACATTATAATGAATATGGGTATAAATTTCCAAAATGATCTAAACTAATGCAAGACATTTTGTTGAAGTAGCTTCTTGATATTTAATAACTCAAGCTCTATGAAGGATATGTAAAAACATCCTTCCCTTTATTAGTAGCTGATCTTAGCCATATATTAAACCCAAATTAGAATATAGTTTAGATATCCTAAAATCATTCTCTTATCCTTTTCTAAACTTTTACAGATAATATATTATGAAGTCTAGTTTGGAATAAAGAAATTATTGAGAGTTATTGCCAATTATCAATTAAACGGAAACCTAGATATCTCTTCAGCACACAATCTTACACTATGGTTACATGTCTCCATGTAGTTATTTATATTATTGAAGCAATTCATTAATAGCCATTATAACACTAGAGTTAAATTCTACTTATAAAAATTTATCCAGATCTAAAGAGAATTAGATTAATGCCTATGAATACATTTAAATTATGGCATATAAATCAAAACAGAATACATGCCAGAGATTTATTCTGCCCTATTATTTTTCCTTGAGCATTCCCCACCAACCTATCTATTTTGAACACCTATTACGCTTCTTTATCTACCTCTATCTCTTGTTTTATTCTTCACACCCTCACTGTAATTAATTTGTTTGTTCCTGTTGTGACCAACTACCCCTTAAAATGGCCCTTGGAAAATTCTTCTTCTCTAAGGGTGGAAAAATGTCCTATTTTCTTCTTAAAACATCCTTTCACTTAACCACTACGTATAAGTTATAAGTTAAAGATGGATATCCTCATAGGTAAAGGGGTTGGTTATGATGCCTTTGCCCTTGGGTGTAGGGGTGATAAAAGCATATGCACATTTATTGTATTTTCTTGGGCCCCAAAATACATGCTCTCCATTAAAGGATTACTATTATTTTTTTTGTTTTGAATATGAATTAAAACATCAAACCAAACCCAATGCTTTACACCACCATAATATAATTTAAGTATGTCATTCTAACTTAGAAATATTAAGGTTATGGAAAGTTTAACTATATAACGTCCTAAAGTAAAATATATAAATATTACATATATAATATAATATATCCTAATATATAATATAGTATAATAATATGATTTAATATAAACTATATATAATATTATATAGTATTAAAATATATCTATTAATATTTTAATATTGTGTATTATAATACAAATCTTATTAAATTCACTTGGATGATAAGTGTACGATTGCATATTGTAGTCATTCCCTATACTATCACTTGGAGGCAATGTCCACTCAAACAAATTTAATCACCACTTTAGTGGTTGATGCCATTCAACCTTTTTATTTTTCCTTGATTTTCAAGGGCTATACAATAGTATTCCTTTTAATTATACTGACAGTCATGTGACAAGTATCTACCTACAATTTTTAGAACACTATAGAACCTCGGAGTTATTCTAGTGAATTTATTTATAAATACAATCCCCAATGTGCCAGTAAACCAAATCAAGCAAATTATCATTAACTGTACAACATTATCATAAAAGGGTGCCATTATTATAGATATCTAGTTAACATCCATTATATAGGATGCTATACACATCTCCCATGCATTATCTTCAGATGTAAAATAATTACACATTTTTTCTTGTTTTGTATTTTTGTTTTGTGTAATCTATTGCTACAATACAAATTTACTTTGACATTATCATGGGTTTTGTGAGAGATTTAAATATCAATTTACACTCTTTTGGTTTATAAAACTTCTTTTACTAGTATAAAAACTAAATATAATATTTTTATATATTAAACATTAATTATATAATATATAATGTATAAGAATAGTAAATTATGTAATATATATTTGAATATTATATTATATTATTTAATATATTTATAAATAAATATTATTATTACATATATTTTACATCACATTATATAAGTGATTTTACCATATTATATATTATATTATGTTATTATAATATTATATTGTAGTATATTATATACTATATTTGTACCCGAATATACACTAAGTAGTTTGTGCCCTATTTTCTAGATGGTAAAGCCTAAGAGTTTAAGTGTTGCCCAAAATTGACAAATGTTTACTTGGAACAAAAATTTTCTTCCACAATCAAGTCATGAAAGCCCTACTTACACAATCAAGTCATGAAAACCATGCTTTTTTAGTTGTTTTTTAAAACCTTATGAAATCAAGTTTTCAAGCTAACATCTAACATTTGCATGCCTTATATCAAGTTTTAATTGCAGGTTCTATGAATGTTAGCATGGGGCACGATGAAAATACCAATAGAAAAATAAAGTTTGAGAATGAATTAGACCTTGAACTATGACATCTCTCTTATATGAAATGAAGTTTATGAGTCTGAATTACCCTAATTGATTCTACCATGACCACTCCGAGATCCAAAACCTGTAAAACATTCAAATCCAACACATGTGTAGGATCAACTATATACATTTTCAGATAAGAAACATAGAATACATTATGTAATAGAGCTAGGGATAGTGAGAATAAAAGCCTATACACTACAGGATTGACCACTTATAATACTTCGAAGGGTTGCACATATCTTGGTGATAATTTTGCTGCCTTCTCGAATTTAATCAAACTCTTCTGCAGATTAACCCACAAGAACACTTTGTCACCTATTAAAAACTGTGAATCTCTAATTTAATTATCTATCTCCCCATCTAATTCATAGAGAGTATCTATTTGTTCAAGTAAACCATGCTTATCTATCTAAACTTCCCTAGATCACTAGACCTAGTGGGGCCAACTTGAATGACATTGGTAGGGTAGCTCTTTGGTCTATCAACTACAATATTCTATCAAGTAGAGTGCTCTTATTTAATAATATTTTTCACCATCTTTAATAAATCACCTGGCCACATTCAGGGGATTGACATTCGATCTCATTTATCCTCAGAGTAGTAAAGTCCAACCATCCATAAGGTCTTTTCTATCTACCCTCCTCACCATTTTGTCCTTCGAGTGGCCTTACTTCTATTTTATAGTTTACCTCACTCTTTAGGCGACCCTTTTCATGTAACATGACTAGACTAAATATATAGAGCTATAGTCACACTATAGAGTGACTTGTGACTTGAATCTATGGGTAACAAGTCTCTAAGAGATAGGTAACATGAGACATTAGAGGGGTGATTCTATGGGATTGGTAAGAGAAGTAACTTAACTGCATATGTAGCATGATCGTATAGGATGGGAAACACAAGTAACTACATATGATACATGCAAATTGCTATATACTATATACATAACATTAGTTTAGGGCTCATTATTTGACTTACTTTCTTCTATCAGTCAATTCCCTATATTCCCTCCTTGAATGTTTGGGTTGGTTCTCGACCAGTTTGTTTAAACCCAACTATTGGCTCAAGCTCTATAGTGGAGGAATAGGCCACTGGCTAAGTGTCGACTATGACGATAGGTGTGCTTAGCATGACATATATAGATAGATATAATATCAAATTGGACTGCCCAACCCTAGCTATAGTGGGTAGGGGTTAGAAGTTCTAAATGAGGCAAAGCCTTTTGGCTATCTATGTTAGTCGGGGCCTCTTCTTTGAGCCCAAGTGACCAAGTGTATTGGGTTTCTTGTCTCCCCTATGTATGATAGACTAACCTCTCCCATGGTTTGAGACACAAGGCCTTTCCTTCCTCAAGGATTTATATATCGATTCCCCTCTCAGCCTCCAGGGGTCCTCTCTATCTCTATGGGATATAAGCCTCCCAGATAGATCGAGCTCTCTTTCTATCTAGATAATTTGGCACTATCTATCTATATTTATAGACATATATCAATTGGAGGTTAAACTAGGGGCCTAAAAGAAAATGCCTCTGGATAGAGGGGTTGATTGTGCTTCGTCCTATGCTTTTATTCTCGATCGATTGATGACTAGGCAAGTTACACTTTGTTAGACCCATATATCAATAGAGGGATTTGGCGCTATATGCCCTTGTTAATATTAACACACCTAAAAATGAGTGGTTAACACAACCTAATAGGAATTTTGAAGCTGGAAAGAATTTCTCAAACATTTCCCTCATAAAACAGAGAATTCCACCTAACGTTCCCTCATTCCCTCTTTAAAAAAATATATCAAAGCCGCATGTTGCAAGCAAAACGTAACGATAATTTTGTGTTTCAACCCAATACAGCTAAATGGACTCTCCGTACCGACAACGCCATATGAGGATGTTGTAAATGTCATTTAAAATGTCGTATGAGATGGTAAGATAACTATTTGATTACGTTGTACTTCACATCGTATTATATGGTCTCACACACACATTAAAGAAGTCGGAATAAAAAATGGAATAAGATGTGGCGAATGAAAAAATGTGTTCGGAATAAATAACGGAATAAGATGTGGCGAATGAAAAAATGTGTGGTTAGAGAAGATGCGGTGTTGTTCAGCTATACGCGTTACGATTTGCGTATCACTAATCTTAAAAATCATATAAAATGGTATTAATTTGACCGTACAACCCTTTAAATTTGAAATATGCTAATCTAGGGCTTGAAATTTATTTTTCGTTTCAGTTCGCAACAAATATTAATAGTAAGTCAGCAATTTTCTGTACATTAATGAAATCCGAGTTATCCATACCATAACCAGTTTAAACTATTTGGAATGCTATTAACTAAAACCCATGGCTACGAGTAAAGGCAAGTACAAATATCGTACAAGACAACGGAATGGCATTCTTCCTCTTCGCCCAAATTCCAAATATAGTACAAGACAAAGGAATGACATTTTACCCTTAAAGCCTCCCATCGCCGTGAAAAGTATGAACGGAATATAAGACAAGGAATATTGTGTGACATGAGGCTGTCACCTTCACATGGGTCGTGATGTTTTGCTCTTTATTAACATATAAAACGAAACGCTGTCATTCAATCCATCGTTTTTAATATTTTCATGCCACCCAACCACGATTTATATTATATTTTGCTATTTATTTAGCACTCAAGAATTCATTAGTGTTAGTTCATCACAGTATCTACAATCTCCACATTTTACGATTGATTTAATTTGATGGTTATGGAAGACAGACGTCAAAGTTGAATAGTTACTTTATGGAATAAGAGAAGAAAACTTTCTTAAGGTATATTGGTATTCACGGATATATTGATATTGGTGGTGTTGGAAAAATAATTTATTGATATCTTTCTTTTCTTGATGAAAATAATTAGTGCTTTTATTTAATATTTTTTAATTAAAGTGTAAATTAATTAATTATAATATGATGATGATGATGATGATGATGATGATTATTATTATTATTATTATTATTATTATTATTATTATTATTATTATTATTTCATTAATTTTTTAATTTATATTTAAAATTTATTATTTTAAAACAATTTAAAATATAATTTATTTTTAAATTATAAAATGAATCAAAAAATATTTACTAAATACGTGCTAAATTAATTATAAAATAGATTTTAAATTTTGATAGGGCATCATGTAGATATTATACAATTATTAAGTTAATGTGGTGTCATGTAGATATTATATGATTATTAAGTTAATGTGGCATCATGTAAATATCATATGATTATTAAGTTAAGGTGCTTAGTGTACGATGATAAATGTAATTTAGTTTTTTTTTTCTTTTCTTAATTTTTGTTTAAAGTAGATAAAACAATTATTTCTAATATTTTAATGTAAAGTTAATATATAAACTATTTCTATTATTTTTTATATGTATATATGCATATGTATTTCATTTTAATTTACAAATGAATTTACACCTAATTCATTTTTTAAAATTTAAAAATGATTATTGAATTTATTAATCACATATAAAATGTATTTTTGTTTATAAACTTATTTATTAGTAAAAATTGAAATAATTTTATAAAATAATCATTTTAAATTTTCTAATAAATATATTCATTTATTTCATTTAACTTTATATTCAAAAAAGAAAAATGTCACATATATACATAAACGAAATAATTTATTTACTTTTAATTTTTTTTATCTTGCTTCTAAGCTTCAATTTAGTATATATTTAATTTTTTTGGGGTATATTATTATTTTTTCGATGATGATGATGATGATTATTATTATTATTTAATATCTATTTATTTATTTAATATATTTTATTATAAATATATTTAATTTTATTAAACATAATGTATTTACGCCAAAGACATTTTATTATTAAAATAAGGTACAATTGAGTTTTACCTTCCTAATTATTTTAGCCATTTGTTTCAATGAGATTATGGAATCTTGAATTTGAGATAATGATTTTATAAAATCTAGAAAGTTTATTATTTTTTTAAACATTATTTTATGTATATTTATACTAAAAAAATATAATATTAAAGAAAAATAATAAATATGTTAAACCAGAGCAATAATCAATAAAATTTTATTAATTCTAATTAATGGTATGGTAAGTGAAATGGATTTTGATGTGATTTCATGTTAAAGATTTAATATTGGCATTGATAAAAAAATAACCCCTGCCTCGTAGATAACATTTAATATGTCTGAAAATCTAACTATTCTCCATTACCATTTAGATCGATGATTTTAGTGTGTAGATAGATAATAAAATAATTAGAAAAAAAAAAAAAAAAAAATTATTTATAGGATTCATTACTATTGTTATTGAATTTGTGTCTCATGAAGATAACGACTCTGAAGGGATTTATGCGGTTGTGATATATTTTATATTTTTTTATTGACTATTGTTTTATACAATGACCTTAAACTCCGAATCAAAGATTGAAGGGTATTCATTCTACCAAAATCATCCAAGATATGATCTTAGCCTCATATTTTTTACCGTATCAATTTTTGTAAACAACAACAAATGATCGCTAATAAAATCTTTATGAACTAGACAATTTCACCAATAACACTAACTACTATTCAGATTTCTATTATTTCCAATTTTATATGCACCTCTAAAAATAATCCTTCACATAAAAACACGAAAAGAATGCTTCGACTCATGTGGCTATATTGAAGTAGTTGAGGAAATGTGCCATTCTTTGCAAATAAGAATTGGGGAGAATAAATAAAAAGAAATCGGTGCAACCTTGCCGAAACTATTCCCGTGGATAATAAGGAACATGGGATCAAAACTTATGATGCTAAAAACATTATAAATAATCGATACTTTATCAAATCATAGTTTTGCGATACCAGTACTTGAAATATTATTTTTTTGTTTCTATTATTTTGTATACTTTTGTGGAGGCACTAGGGCACTCGTACACATCCACTATTTTCACGTCTGAATTGCTCTTCCTTTCTTTACCTTGTAAAAATACTCCGTTCGTGTTATATTTTAGTAAGTAAACAAGCTCGATAAATGGAATTACGTTTTCTCATGGTAAAGGCAATTTTTCCTAATTTTAACAAAACCATGTAACCTTATAATCTAATCTTGCCATGGTTAATTCAAACACCCTTGGGTGTCATTATTAGGTTCATTTTTGTATTTTGTTTAGGTGGTAAGATTATTTAGTATTTATAAATTGGTTAAGTTTGGTTGAATAATTAATTATTTTTTTAATATTTAATTTTTTTAATATTAATTTATGTGATTGATCGAAAGTGTGAACTTCGTCAATTATTTAACGATTATTAAAATAAATATCTATTAACTATAAAAATATATTGATAAATATTTTCTAATTTTTCTTCCACACAAAATAATGTTAAAATTCATTAAACATTGCACATGAATAGTTTGCTTTAATATGCATTAGCTATGTATAACTTATTTATCTACTTCCTTTTAAAAAAATTAAAAAATGATTATATTTTTATCATTTTTCTAATATTGAATAGTAATTTATTTTTATAAGAATATTTGTGCAAAAATTAAGTCTTAATATGTAAAGAGTTGTAAATAAGATTCTATGAATAAGAGATTTGTGGGTTAATAAATTTTTATCCATATTTATTTTCTCTCTCCCATTGATGCCAAGGAGAAGACCATTGGCCATCATTCTCGAAAATGTTAATGGTTATTATGTGGGTAGTTTTTAGATGATACGATTTCTTAGTTTCTTTGGGATTATTCTAGTCTACTTTTTCAAAATGAAATTATGTAATAGTAAATTTCTTATTTCAAATATTAAAATATTAATGTATATTTTTTATAAGTAAAAAGATTAGTATCAAAGTAAAATATTTTTTAATAGTTGAGTTTTTATATATGTTGGAAGTTTTATTTGTTTTTGTGCTTATTTTTCATGTCATGATATCATGTATTCATCACTGGAAACCCTTGTTTTTATAGTTTTTCTTTAAAAGTCTTTGGATTTATTTTATTATTATTATTTTTTTGTTATAGAGAAAATTATAAAGTTAAATTAAATTTATTTTCTTAAAAATTGTAAATAATTGACTAGCAATTGCCCTAAGGGTGCAAGGAATGTTAGAATGAATCATACACAATATCACAGATAAGTGGCATAGTATGGTTTGACATCGAGTATTGGTAATGTGGGTTAGCAACGAGTATGCGATAATATGTACTTTTTGGTATACTTTTTGGCAATATGAATTATTTTCCTGAGCTGCACTCAACATTTTTTAGGGTATAGATAACAAGTTACAAGGGGATAATTGAAAAAATGAAAGATCAATTTCTCGTGATGAATATGAAATGGTAATATTAAGTTTTGTCAAGTGCAATGGCAAGACATTTAAGGTGATTTCCTCAAAAAACATTAGGAACACACACTTACAAAGAAGGTTAGCATTCAATGGGGAAATGATTTGCATAAATTAACATTTTTTTTTCCAAATCGCATATATAAAACTATAGAAGGGCTTAAAATGAAGATGTGCAGAATCATTTTTTTTGTAAAACAAAATTTGATGAAAGTATACGATGGTATGTTATAATTATAGATGATAAAAATTAAGTAGAAAATGTAATTTTATTACTCTTCTTTCCTATGATTTACTTACTAAATTACATGTTGAGAATACTTCGTTATTGTAAAATGCTCATATATATATATATATATATATATAATTGAAGGATCATACTCTTGATATAGTAGTAAAGGTCACGCCTTGACGATTTGTGTTGGAAATATCAATTGTTTCTTTATCAAGAGTCATTCCTTATGCTTTATGAATGGTTAAGCTCCATTACATTTTGATAGGTATTTGTTTACAATTTCCCTAAGTAATAGGAAAATTTGGAAGATGTAAAGGATTGTAACTATCTCATGGTGGAATGATGTATTTTTTAAATGTAATAACTATGTAAATTTTTAATAATGGTGCCTTTGAGTCTAGATTATATTCAATGTGGAAAATTTAGCTAATTGCTCCATTAACCAATCCTACATTAACCCATAGATTTTTTGTTAGCATGATTTATTGTCCCTTGCATAGGAGTACAATTGAGTCAAGTTGACTATCCTTTTCTTGACATGTATCTATATATTTAGTTTATTCAGCTTTACAAACTAAAACTATAATGTTTAAGGATTTAATCATTTCTTTATTATGCATTAGTTTTAATATGTTTTTAACATACAAATGTGTTGAGACTTTAAAATCATGTTGTTCTTATGCAATCATGAATGCCGATGTCCTCGACATGAGAGCAAATCAGTCTTTCTATGTAGGGTTTGTATCTTTTATATTCGATAACAAATTTATGATTTCTTGTTATTGTTATGTGCATCTTTGTTGATGAAAATTTGTTTCCAATGTCATAATTGTATCAAATGTGCATTATAATATATGACCAAATACATACCTATATATATTGGAATGTCATTTACGAGTGGACGTTTTCCTAAGTTTCTAACAAGTATCATTGAACAACCACCAAAGATTTTATTGTTATGGTTCAAAAAGGCTTAATGCAATCGATGACTAATATTGTCAAGCATATTTGGGCCTACGAAGCTCACATCATCTATAAGCATATATTCATTGCATCTCATTTCCTTTTGAAAAACTATTAATGCATGCCAATATAGTTGTTACATTTATTGGATAAGAAAGTGGATGGATGAATTTATTGTTGATGCATTGATGTTAAATGTTGTAATACCTATTGGAGTCAGGAGAAGTATGAGAGATTTATTTGTAGATACAAGTGAATCCCACCAATGTTTGATTATGTTTATATGAAAATAATTACTTGTACCTATAGTTCTCTATATAATCATGTTCAGGTGGATGGATACTATGTTTTTGGGCATGGTCATTAGTTATGTTGAATGCATGTTGTTATTTAGATGAGAGCCAATGTATTTATGGGTTGCTTGGGAAAAAAATATTTATATCTATTACATATTTGTGTTTCCATTCTATAAATTATTGTGAATATATGTGTAGTTTGAGTTGTACATTAGAATGAGTCAAGTTTGGTTGCAAAACATTGTAATGTCATCTATGTCATTGTTACCTATAGGGCTGTATCTGTGAGAGGACTTTCTACTCATTCATTTCTATATCAGTAATTCATATATCTGTATCACTTTCAGTTTCATCACTAGTGAAGTCAAGGGTGTTGTCGACTTCCACACATGTTTGTGTAATATGTCATTGATCATAAGAGTCTTTGAAATGATCTGAGTTTGTGACTATTTATTTCTTGTTTCATCTAATATTTTTATAAAATTTACCGAATGGTTTGCATAGTAAGAGGTCCACCCAAAAAAAAGGCTCAAATGAAGGGAAATCAATTGAGGGTTTAGAATATATTCAAGGAAATATTCAAATAGTAACTTGATTATATCTTTGTCTCCATTTGTTAATTTTTATCCTACTATTATAATACCAAGTCTGTGTTGCTTCAATGAGTGGTATAGCATCAAATAATAAAGGAAAAGACACATGCATGAATGAAATATGTCAAGTTGTCCTATATTTATATGGTCTATAAGACCTTAATGAAGGTCCTATTACCCATGAACAAGGTAAAAAATGCTCGGCTATAAATTGTCAAAGGTAGTTTTTACAACATGTGGTATGTTTCCTTTATAACTATGTCCTAAGCAACAATTGTTTCTGATAAAAAATTAATGTATGTAGTCATTATTGGGCTCTCTATTGTAAAAATATATGAAATTTTAGTTAGCATATGGTGGTATATTTTAGATTTATTTTCAACCTTAGCTACATGCTTTACTATGTATTTGATCACAACATGGCACCAAATAACTAGTTGGTAATTTATGTTTGCACCCCCTATTGAGACCATGATTTCAATGTGTATGTTGGCATTGTCATCATGTCATTTATTGTGATAAGTTTTGTACCCTTTGGAAATGATAAAAATAGTTGGCATTAGTTATACTGGCCATGGGGATTTATACCTACATTAGAATGCATCACATATTTTGTGCATACATGTTCAATCACTACATTTGGTGTGTCATTGTATGTGATCTAAAAGTTCCTCATAATATTTATAAAGATCAATAAAAAAAATTGATCCGTGTTTAAAAAGCATGGGTCATCAAGATCTAAATGATGTATTCTAGTATGTAGTGTTTCAATGTTGTATGGAATCCATGAAATTACATGGCAAACAAATATTTTCCTTGAAGAATTGACTTCAACTGAATTGTTATAGTCCAATGTGTCATTTCATAATAGTAAAAAACCATGGATGTGTGCAGACCCTCTATGTTACAATTCATGCCTATAAATAAGCTAGTAATACATTAATGATGGCTTTAGAGGGTATCACAATATTTATTGAATGTTTAAAATCAATTTACAAGTATGATTACCTATATAAATAGTCTTTGTTATGAGTATGATTATGTACAATCTGTACTTATGCTTTGATTTATGCAGTAGCAATTATTGTGTAGGTGGGATGCTAGTGGTACCGGCATGGTTTTATGTAGATCTAGCCACATAGTGTCTACTACACTTAGGGTAAATAATAATGTTAGGGAACATAGTTATGTAATCATATCCATTAATTCATTCTTTAATTTAGACCAAAATGAACTTGTGCCCCTAATACAAGACACAAAACACATTAGTTGATCTATAATGTGTGAATTAGGTATTTGTGCTAGATGACCATGAAGCTCTGAAATTGTAATTGGGGAGTTATCTTAAAGATATTTCTTTGTGAACACTACACATGTTGATTGTGTTCAATGCCACATCATTAGATTCAATAAAAAAATATTTTAGTCATGGATGGCTGCCAAACTGATTATCCTTATAGCTAATCATGGGGTAAGTACACAAAGTTGGGGGACAAAAAGTGGCATGCCACTAGACATGATTTTTTTAAAATTTCAAAAATCTAAATTTATATAGATAATTTGAGATATCTACACTTCAAATATAAGATGGTGTGAAAAGATGAAATGTAGAATTTTGAGTCTAGTTTCTAAAACTCTAAGTTTTTAAAAAAATGGTTAAGTATAACTAAGTCAAACTTATAGAATTTGAAGAGGAACTCTAGTTTTTTTTAGAAAACATAGTAGATAAATGGTCGTGATGTGCACCATTTTTTGAGAAATAATTAATATTATTTAAAACCCTTCAGAGAAAATTTAGATAAAATCTTGTAGCATGCCACCAATATTTTTTTGTATTTTTTCAATGAATAATTTTTTAATGAATTTTGAAAGTAAATAGATCTTAAAAACTAACAAATAAATGGATAGTCCTCTATGAGTCAATCCTGACTACCTAAAAAAATATGAAAATCAATTTTTTTAAATGTGTGTTGAATTAAGCATACTACATCATCATATAATTTATTTTTCACTTGGATCAATGAAACATAAATGACATGAACATGTATAGGCATATATTTTTGTGGCATGTAGTGGCCTAAAAAAGGCACAGTCAAAAATAAATATAGTTTGAAACCTTAGGTTAGTCCAAAAAATATAAGAATCATATTTTTAGAAAGAGGAGAGTGTGCACATTGTAAAGGTATCAATTTTTTAAATTTTCAAATTGAAATTATTACTGTATTTAAAAATCAAAGATGAAATTTCTTATTTATTTTCATACCTTTCAAAACTCAGTTGTACACTGACAGTCCAAGCCTTTGGCTTAGGAATTGAAGTCATTCCATAGCCAAAAGGTATGGGAATTGAAATCAAATTCAAATATTGTTATCATGTTAATGTATAAAGTGATCATGTTAATGGATAACATGATTGTGCCATTTTAAAAAAATGCGATTGTATTACTATTATTTTCCATATTTGAAAAAACTAAGTGAATGTTGGTTAACAACTAATGTGATCACATTATAGATAATGTGATCATGTTCCTTTTAGTTTTTACATAAAGGCATGGGGGAGTTGCACATGAAAGCAACTGTGGTTAGAAGCTTATATTTAATACTCTAAATGTTAAGTATAGGAAAATAAACTTATACTTTAAATTTATTTAAGTACATATAATAAATTAGGGTCACTCATCATCTGATAGGGTGGGTCTCACAATTATATGTCTTACGATGTGGAAAATAGTTTTTCAAAATTCAATTAGGTTAATACCTATTTTTAGTGTTCCAAGTATTAAACCTTGGGATTTCAAGACATAATTTTTTCAAATGATGTCCATTTTTTATAAACATATAGTCATTTGTTAGGTTTTTGTGCCTTCTTGATTGATTTTTGGCATTTCTAGGAGTCTTAAGTTTGTCAAAATTGAAGTTTGCAAACCACTCACTTTGAAATTGATGTAAATTGGTGTGATTTTGTAGCATAGGTCACATTGATGATTTGCACACATCAAACAACCACTTTATGTTAATTTCACTTCATCATCCCTCCCTCATCCCTGATCACTTCCTAATCATGTCTCATCATCCCTAGTCACTCTCTCATCATTATGCATTGTCCTTAATTACTCCATCAAATCTCATTGTCCCTAATCATCTCTAATCACTCCTTTACTATCCTTGATTACTCCTTCACTGACCCTCACTATCCCAACTCATTCTTAATCACTCCCTCCTCATCCCTCATCGCCACTTATCATCTATAATAAATTAGGGCCACTTAGCATCTGATAGAGTTAGTCTCATAGATACATGATTTATGATGTATAAAATAGTTTTTCAAAATGCAATATGGTTAGTACTTAGATAATTTAGGGTTTAGGTATTAAACTTAAGGATTTTAGTACATAAATTTTGAAATTGATGTCCATTTTTGTTAAATATAGTCTTTTTTAAAGTTTTTGTATCTTTCAGATTGATTCCTAGCATTTATAAGAATCTTAGATTTGTTAAAATTGAATTATGCAAACTACTCACTTTAAACTTGATCCAAAGTGGTGTGATTGGGTTAATATTGGTCATATTGATGACAAACACACATCAAACGACCACTTTGTGTTAATTTTCATTCAAGTAGAAATGACAATAAGAAGCTCTTTGAATTTTCATTACTCCTTTAATGGATTTTCTTCCACCTTATGTAATAATAACAATAGTTGAATATATATTAAATTTAGAAATAAAATGCTCCCAAAAATCTAGATATATCTCATAACTAAATGGATATCTATTTTTTATGAGACCAATATCCCTCAAGTGCATAAGTTGTAATGTGTCATGAGACCAATCCATTAGGAATCACTCCATTATTTCATCACAAATTTTCACACTAAATAGAATGTATAAAACTGATAGATGGTCAAACTCAAATGGCACACAAACGTCACCTCCACATTAGAGGCCTTTAACACACACTCTTTCAACCATAGTGAAAACATTTGGAGTGATGGTAAACAAGTGATGTCAAACACGTTCTATAGAGAAGGGAAATCCAAGGCTTTATCTACATAAAAACTCTCTTCACAAACATAATAAGGGCATACGATATAGCTAGCATATCGGAGCATGCCCTAAAAGTCAAGTTCAAAATGCAAGACCTTATTTGCATAGCCTTCGCCAGGGTTTATAACCATGTATTGGATGCCCATCTTTCTCATAAATTCTCTAAGATGATCTACACAATGTACACTAACATGAAAAAGTAAGGAATTCATCAAAACATTTATACATACAATATTATTATTAGAGCATGATGCATGCACAAGCACATCAATGAAGTGAGTGTGCTCTCTTGAGGTACATCAGGCATTCAGGGTTCTAGCCAGGTTGAATTGTTCTCTACTTGTAATGCATCTTGATATAAAATTACAATCGTTGGTTAGTTGGGCAAAAACAACAAATTCCCTTAACACATGACTCCTTGGCCATTGACTGCTATTGATTGTTTTGTTCTTTATACATGATAATAAAAATATTAAAATTTTGAACTTAATTTTTATTAAAATATTAAAAATAGTTTGATATATAATTATCCATATAAATATATTATTAATTATAATATATTAATAATAAATATATAAAAGGCTAAGAACAAGGACAAGTTGGTAGTCGTACCTTATCTGAAACCTATCATCACTGATTTTATATTATGTTTTTTTCATTAATCATATATATATATATATATATATATATATATATATATATATATATATATATATATATATATATATATATATATATATATATATATATAGTGGAGGTGACGGTAGAAAATAGCGTTGTGTGTTTCTTGTTAGGATGTGATAATATGATGTGTAAAGAGCTGAGACATACGACAATGACAAGGGAAAATAATATCCCACACTAAACCTAGATTTTAGGGAATTGTTTGATTTACATGATAAGTAGCTTGCAGGGTGGCAGGGTATTTTATTGGGTATTTGCTATTATCAAGGGTCAATGAAGACAACATGGGGTTTATTTGATTGTGATAAGCCTTTATGTTTGATTTTATTTCATGTGATACTATGTACTACAAAGACCATATCATATAGTAAAGTTGGATTTAGGGTAGTTGTTGGATCTACAGGACTTGCACACATTGCAAAATGGTATGTAGCTTGTAAGGTGCGAACATATTTGATTGGTTTTTTTCTATTGCTAAGGGGATGAGGACATCATCAAGACTAATTTTACTGTAATTTAGCTTCATATCCAATGAGTGGCTTAAATCAATATTAAAATATTATATATATTTATTTATATATTATATAAATATTTAATATAATGTAATATTTTATTATTTATTGTATATGTGTGTGTGCATGTATTATAATACACACATGCGCACACATGCACGCACACGCACACGCACGCACGTGCACGTGCACGCACACGCACACGCACATGCATGCGCACGCACGCGTGCGCACACACACACACACACACACACACACACACACACACACACACACACACACACACACACACACACACACACACACACACACACACACACACACACACACACACACACACATATTGCTTGGAGAGAGTATGCAGAGATTAGTAGATATTTCCATCTATGTTTGGTGGACTATTCAAAATTTGAAATGGTTGTGGATTTATTGGAAAATTTCACTCTCCTTCATTCACCAAATAAATAAAAATGAGCATTATGGTTGTTATTGTTGTTACAAAGAAATAAAAAAAAGTAATCCTTGAAATTTATATATCCATATATATTTGTATATGACATCCTGTGTCAATAGATTAGATTATAAAGGGGACATCTTTCATTTAGGAAACCATTCTATCTTTTGTTTAAATTGGTTCACTTGAATAATGAAGTAAACCTAGATTTTTTTTTTAATCTAATATCATTTACATATCACATAAACAAGGTTGGAAACTTGAATTAAATTGAGGATGGAAAGTTATGATGAACATCAAACCAAAATCCTAACAAGATAACAATTTTTTTGGGTAATTTATTGCTACAAAAAACCGCATCTAAATTAAATTTTGCTAACCTTTTTAAAATATTCTGACATGAAAACATCACATCAAGCTCTGAAAGCATCACATATGAGCTATGTCTAACTAAGTTTCACATATATTGTTGATTTCAATGCCTCAAAAAAATCATTGACACATACTAAAATGGGAAAATTGTAGAAAGTAATGCAAACATTTTTATTATATTGTAAATGGCATTTACAACATCTTCACATCATGTTTTCAGTCTATGTAGTCCATTTAACTCTTTTGAATCTTCAGTATTGAAAAAAAGGTGCCATCAAATATAAAAACATAAACCTCGTTAAGTGTTTCTTCCAACCAATGGCTTTGATAAAATAAAGGTGATTTTATTTGTAAGGATTTAGTGGACGGACGTTAGAACATTTTTCTTTTTTAAGGAGAGGTATGCTTTAGAAATACTTTGTAGTGGCAACAACACACTTTATTGCTCTTGGTTGTAGTTTCTTCAAACCCTATCCCTCATTATTTATACTTCATAAAATAAATTCATCCTTTTCTTGGCTAAATTTACTTTTCCTTTCCTTTATTTCATTTGCATCATTTGTACTTCATTTGGTTTGTTCATTGATGGTTGTGTTTTTTTAAAGGTGAATGGTGTTTTTTGTTGTTATGGATAATTAGATAAATAGTTTGAAGGCAAGCGTGTAATGAAATTATATAGTTAAATAAACCATTTTCATAATCATGATTAGGAATATAAATAAAAGAAGTAGAGACAAAAAAAATAAAATTACTAACAATAAGAGTAGAATAGAGTAGATCAATAATACATATTAATAGCAAAAAAAAAAATTAAAAATATATGACTGAACTAATTTAAGAAGGAAACTTACAAAACCTTCAAAGAGGAACAAATTAATAATATGATCCTATAATAATAACTGCTACATCCATTACCAAGGTTATAAATACTCTATATGTCGACACTACTATCAAATTGAAGATATAAAAATTATCATATCATTAAAAAAAAGTTGTGCTAGTCATAAATTGGCCACACATATCCCATTAGCAAGAAGTAATTAAATATGTATCATGCCTCTTCCTTTAAAACAAATAATGTCCTCAACAATCACAATTTATGGGTTCTTTTTCATATATGATTTATCTTCTCATGTTGCATTCTCATTAGACAAATTCTTTGACTTGATCAAATACTCTATAATCGCTAAGTTATGCAACCTCTTTTTGCATATCCATAAAATTTCCTTAAATTTAATAATGATTAATCCATTCTCATCAAGCTTTGATAATTCTATGTTTCATACCATTCTTCAATAAAAAAACATGAAAGACTAACTATATTTTTTTTAATGATGAATTTCAAGTTTTTATTCTATATTATTGATCTAATGAAAAAATTAATAAAGTCTGTCATACTTAAACTACATCCTTTTATCCTTATTCTATTTTTTAAAGAACATTTTCCTATATCTTTCGAATTGCACAAGACATCAATCTCCTACTTTAAAATGTCTTTATGTTTAGTACTAGTTTGCTTGTTGCATCATTCATTTATGTGTCACCTTCAAATTATCTCTCAAAGATTAGATTGTACTTTTTACTAGTTTTCAATGAGGTCTTCAAATTCCTAAGCATGTGGTTAAAACCTCACATATAATGTTATGGATGGTCGTTGGTAGCCATACAATGCTTAAAAAAGAGACATTTTGGATGAAGTGTGAAAAAAAAGCTATACTACAATTATGCTAGTGGTAGCCTTTGAACTCATCTCCTATGTTTATTTGAAGAAGCATATCAAATATAGCTTGGTTAAATCTTGTTAACCAACTTGCTCTTTGCATTATATTGCAGATAATATGAAGAGTAATGAATCTCCCTAAGTACCAAAGCAATAAATCAAACCAATATAAAAATTAATTATAAATAGAAGATCACAATCACTTACTATAATATTTGGGGTCTCATTTTGTATTTGAAATGTATACATAAAATCCAATGCTATTGTACTTTGTTATAAAAGGTTATGGTAAGGAAGAAAGGGTATATTTTTTTGAGTCTATCCATGAAAACCATGAGAAAATAATGGTGGAACAAATAATTGATTACTTACATTCTTTTCTTAAGGAAAATAAATATAATGTAGCCAAGTAATTTTGTTCCAAATAAAAAAAACATTTTCGAAAGAAAATAAATTTAGTCACTGTTAGGGAGACAAAAAAGAAAAAAGGTTTTCTACTAGTAGAGGCATCTGTGTTGGGATGACCAATACAACTTTAACATATATTAAATTTTAATTTTCTTTGAAACAAACCTTTTTAATTATTTATAAAATAAATTAATATTATAAATTTAAAACATTATTATTCTATAATTTTATTTTTAAAAAAATAGAGAACAATCTAAAAAGAGCGGGAAATGTGAATATTTTAAAAATACCAAGAGAACATCTATAAATATTGTCAGGATTTTCCTTATTTAAAAATTGAAATTGCAGCCCATTATGAATGACAGGGCAGTTGGCTGACATGGCAGTGAACAGAGTGCATGGTTCTGGCAGAAATGGAAATGGAAGGGATGGAACGGGAACGGGAAAGAGAAAAGTCGTTATATGTTGAAAGTATGGTTGATGTTTGATGGCGGTCAGTTTGACATCACAGTTAGTCACGATCATGGCTGACGATAACGTAGGCGATTGAAGTTTAACAGTGGTTAAACGAATGTGGGTTGAATACTCGGTTTGAGTTGAGTTTGGATTGTTAACGACTTTGACCGTGATTATGATTCACTCTAGAATGCACCCGAGTTTGTTCCTTCTGATTAAGCTGGGCCCATTAAAACTTGTGTTAGAAAGTGCAAAATTTGTTAACGTTTCTAAGTGATTCACCTTTTATTATGCACACTAATTTGTATTTCTTTAATGATTAATTTGCATATCTTTGATGGAAGCAATTGAACCACCATATTTATATTTTGATTAATATGAAACTTAACCATCACAGCATGAACCTTATTCCTTCATTTAGATTTTTTCTAATGAAGCTATTATTCAAAATATTTATCTTTCATCCCCTGATTTTGCACACAAACGTATTTCTAACATAAATTACTAATGATAAAATAAGAAGTTTTGTGTCTGATTTTCTAGAGGAAGTGAAGAATAAGAATCGTGATGCAATATTTTTTACTGTATCCTTAACTATCTATCCGGATCCCTTTTAAAGTACAATGCAGGGGAGCTCTGGGCTACGTGCAGCATGCTCAGACTGGAAATAAAATGAAGCATAACATAGAAATTCTTTAATTATTTTTGTTGTTATATTACACTCTGGAAGGTCTATTATAGTTTCTGAATCCTGTACCAACAACGAAGAAATTGAAGGCATCTAGATGGATTGGATGGTTGTCCACAGTGAGCATACGAGTGCCCTTACGTGCAACCTGCATTTTTAATTTAAATTAAAGGCAAGTGAGCCTAGTTCCTTTGGTGGGGTGCTCGTGTAATTGAAGGGCGTGGGAGATTATCTGGAAAATCTATTCTGAAAATCCCGCTAAAATATTTCTAATGTGATTCCAAGAGCGCAATGGCGAGTTTGATGAAACTAACGTTGTTGATTGATGCAGGTTGCACATGAATCCAATGCAAGCCCCACTCTGAATAATGATGTTGGAAGAAGAGGATTTAGATTTAATCTCGCTAGGCCTTTTACTTACTTTTTCTGCATTCGCTTTTTATTTTGTCTATTAAATAAATTGGTTTTATTTGTTATTATTTATATATCATTATTTATTTATTTGAAAATCATGAAATTTGGTTCGAATTAAATCCGCTATTAATTTGTTAATTATTCACCGATGTGTGTGAGATTTTTTGTAATAAAATTAAATTTAAATAAAAAATATATAAAAATTTAGAATATTTATTTTCATTTTAAAAAATGAATAAATTTACAAATAAGAACATGTTTTACATAATTTAAAATAATTTCTCTAAAATTAAAAAATACAAAATTAAAGGAATACTTATTTAAAAATAATAATAATTCAAAAAAATATATACAATATTTAAAATAATTTTTATACCAATCTTACACTTAAACAAATAAAATAAAATAGAAATAGTTTTACAATACCCACTTTAAAAATTAAAAACCTAGACTACTAAAACATTTTAATCTTATATTTAATAATATTAAATATTACATATTAAATTTTGATGGAAAAAAAATTAAAAATTTATAGTTCATCAAGACACCCCAACGTAACAATTATTTTATGGAGATCCATGAAAAAAGGAAGTACGATAGCATCTAAGTGGGATAACATCGTAATGATAGATCTTTTTTGATAATAAGTAGGAGGTGGACGTGCATCATATGTGTAATGTAATTCAAAAGTATCCTTGGTTTCTGCTACCTAATTATTTGGAATCGGAT
>JARHVA010005467.1:490000-600000 GCA_037957365.1 Torreya grandis | reverse complement strand
GTGTATACTTAATGAATCGATGAATTGATTATGGTAATGCACATAGATTATGTATCAAATGGTACCCTAATATCATATCAAAGACATTATTGTTTGGTGAAATTAGGATTGAAGTAGATATTATTACAATCCTTACCATACTATGTAGCATAATGTGTCCTAATAAATTTTGTCTGTGTTTATCTTGTTTGTCTCTATCAAATTTTAATGTGTATATCTAAGAATCTATAAAATTATCATTGTAAAATCATTCTTAGTGGAAATATTATCAATAATGTCACTGAGAATAGGTTTCAAATCCACATAAAGATGTATAAATAGAGGATTAAAATCAAAATCTTCATCCACAAAATCACTATCATCAGATTTAATCATGGGTATTTGTGTAGTGAAGCTTGTCGTTGTACCAATAATATTATCCAAAGGGTGATAATATATGGGTATGTGCATGAAGTTGGGGAATAATTATGTGGACATAACCCACTACACGTATGCATTATAACATAACACATAAATACTATTTTTATAATGTGTACACATTATTTTAAGTTATATAAATGTGTATGTGTTCCTATAAGTTAACATCACTCATCCACATTTTTAAAAATACAAAACAAAAAAAAAACACCCTTGACCTCTCATTTTTTCCTACTTCCCATTTGCATTTTTCTGCTTTGTGATCAAGTTTTGACCTATAAATCTTCCTTTTGCCCTCCAACTCACATTTTGGCTTGCATATCTTCCTTGTGTCTTGCATTCTAGATATTGATCATGCCGTCATGAAGAAGAGGTAGGTTTTTTATAGATTAAATCATTTTTTTAATTTTTTGTAAATGTAAATTGCATAATTTGATTTTTTTTTCTCCAATAGGTTGGCGTTATTTGCCTAACCCTCCACCTAATCCTCTACCTAACCTTCCACCCAACCCTCCTAACCCTTCACCTAACCCTCTACTTAACCCTCCTATAGTTCCATTGGATCCCCTAGGTAGTTAGGTGGATATAGTTGCTCACATAGTAGAGAACAAAATCAATATTAAGGACATAATTAGGGAAATGAGGTATTCCACTTCCCCAAATAGCCACTACAACTATTTGTCTAAAAACCTAAAATTAGTATTAGGTCAAGTTGACTTGATAATGAGTCAAATTGATAGATGGAGGTCATATAGGGATAATTGTAGGGCTTACTATGCTAAAAAATTATCAACATCTAAGGTGAAGAACAAAAATATAACAAAAGATCAAATTTGTGCCTTATTTATCAACCCGTCCACCAATGCCCCATTTTCCAAAATGACCAAATGTTTCTGAATCCATCGATGCCAACAATATTTTATTAAATAATTTTTTTGGGAGTGATGGAGGATGGTGTTTGACAACCCCCCTTGTAATAACCATGAGGTGCCTTTGTACCTTTTGAGGAAACTCTATTATGAGTTTGTTCTCAGTCAATTCCAAACTACATTAACTATGGTGATTTTTAGGGCCAAGGGAATGGCTCCACACAAGATCGACCATGTACACAACTTTCACCTAATTAGCCTACAAGGATCTCTATCCAAAATTCATTTCATCCAGAGATTCCTTCTATGATGATAGAGGTTGTAGAGATAGATAGTTTGCTTGCACTTAGTGCACTTATAGATATACTCATTCATCATAAGAGTATAGTTTTATAGATAGATGCTCAAGATACTCCATCTAGTGCCCGTACCCTACCCCACCCATTTATATTTTGTGGTGTTGTATGTACTAGAACTTCAGATGATGACAATGGTGTTTCACGGGGCTTGGAGGATATGGTTTTGACTGATGAGTTGTTGGAGCACACATTTGTTTTCAATATGTTAAGATTCTCTACACACATGTAGGAATCTTTTATATAAATTTAATGTTTAATTTTTAAGTTATATTTGCAAATTAAAAAAGGTTAAAATTAATTTACGTGTTTAATTAGAATAATATATCTATATATTTTTGTTTTTATAGGAGGAGACATTGCCTTTAACATCAAAATTAGATAGTCGGCCAACCCAATCTACTACATCTATCTTTGTCAGTATGACACCATATACATTTACAAATGTAAAATTTCAAGTGAATCTTATATACTCTAGATGTACATTTATTCACCTTGATTGCATCATTAGTATAATTTTTGTAAGAAAATATAAAATACCTAATATAATTTTATTGGACATTTTATTGTTTGATGTATTAACATGGATTGGCATAACTTGTTAGAAACTCATCCTCCATCTCAACTATGTTTTTGATAACCTAAATAAAAATTTGAACATTTGATTGATATCCTATTATATGTAGTTCCTATAGGGAGTCAATCCCAATCAGTAGGATTGGATATATATATATATATATATATATATATATATATATATATATATATATATATATATATAATTCATTTGATAAAAGTCATTTGTTATAATATATTTATATCAATTTCCCAATCGAGCATAGCATGTATTCATCAATCTACACAACATTCCTTGATTTAAAATAATGGCCTCATAGCTAGGCACTTGATTCCTTCTTATCCTACTCACATATAGTAGTTCAATCTCTATGATTGATATCCAAAATGGTCATAGCTAGCAATTCAATTCACATCTTGATTCCATCCAAGCATAATAATTTCATCTCTATCTATGGAGTTATAAATTTAGATGGATTAGCCTCTTGATCCCATTGTACCTAGTTAATTCCATTAGTTTGTTGCGAGAGTGTTCATTAGATCTCATTCATTTTTTGAGAGAGTGTTGACTATAAATTATAGCCTATATTTAGATGGCATAGGCCTTGTGACCATATATAAATAGGGGACATCAACCCTATATAGATAGATGGGGTTGAGTATGTTATTACCACCACCTAATTATGGGGCCCAAAGACCTACTATATCTAGTTTGGAAGAGGTCATATCTATATCCATGCACTATCATCACTTTAGTGACATGGTGACTCTCTAAGAATATAACACATTTCATTAGGAAAGTTCCTCTAGGATGAATATTGAGTGTCAACAATACTATATCAACCTTTATTGACCTCAACCTACTTACATTGTATACATATATTCCTTCCCTTGTAAAATTTGAGGGAAATATAAGAATAGATAGTCGACCTAATGTAACCTATAGTGTAAATAAAATCATGCACTTGTTACGAAGATTGTCCACTCACTCTTATCTTCGCAATATTCAATTTTATTTTATATATGTTTCTTTAGATTTTAACAAGACCTATTTTATAAGGTTTTAGACACTCTTAAAATGCTCAATTATAGATTTCCCCTGTAAAATTACCATATCACTCTAGGTGTCTTAACCTAAATAAAACTCAATTTATAAATTTCTCAAAAAACACCTATATAGGTTACTTGTCTTAAAACAATGACATATTCTAACAGCTTTTTTATCACACCCATACTCATAAGATTGTCCTCAACTCTACCAAGTCATTTCCTTAGGACAATTATGCCTAATGACTAGGTAATCAGGTGAAAATCTCAAATACACCTTAGAAAAGCTATAGAAGCATCCAAACTAGTCTATATAGGTACATTTCAAGTATGTTTCAACACCTAACTTACATTCAATGTATCAATTTCATTAAATTTACTCATAATTTATCCCTCATTGTCTTGTCATCCTCCCTCATGAAATTGACATTTCTTACCTTCAGTGTGGTGTTACAAGTCACATGTTACACATATCCATTTATCACAATCATGCTTCCCATGATCTCATTAGATTTTTTCATATATTATACAATACTAAGTTTGTTAGAAACTTATTTAATTAATGAATTTCCTAAATTATTAATTATTAGGTAGTTTATTTAGCTAATGACTAGGGTGGACACTCCTCGATCATTATGAGTTGAGATAGACTCGATCATTGGTGTTGTAATGCCATCTACACAAGCACTCATCGAGGTATGTATATTCACTTGTAATTTTAAATTACAATTTATTACTTTTATTTTAAATATTTTACTATATACTTTAGCAAATATATCTTATATGCATGAATGTATTGTGTATGTAGGTTTGTCATATGACATCTGATATTTCGATTCAAGTGACTATTGTGACATCTCCTCATGTTTCTTCATCATTTGACATGCTTGTTCATGTAACTCAACTTAGTAATGACCCATTCGAGCGTCAATAAAAAATTGAGGACCATGAGATTGTAGTAAGTGCATGTTTAAATGATTTTATTATTATAGTTTAAAGCATGAGTTTATTAATTTGGTTTCATGTATACTTGTTAATTTTATAACAATTTTTGTATTTGAATTGGTTCAGCTACAAGTGAGCTATGAGCATAGTTCTCATAGTCTAATCTTGGAGCAATCCTAGGCATTCAGGATATCTCCATATACAAGCATGGCATCACAAGGAGAGTGTTCTTTGAATAAGGCAAAGAGAGAGAGAGACTATTTGATGATCAGGATGTTATAGATGATGTACTTTTTTGTATGCCTATTTGGTAATGTATAGATTTTTTCATTCTACATGCATATATGATGTATTAACCTAATATTATATATTAAGTTGCTAGAGATATAATTTTTTAGATGCCTACATGGCAATGCATGTATTATTGACATCATATACCTATATATGGAATTCTTATTTTGTACATGAATATATAAGAAAACTAAAGAAGTAAATCTTATTTGAATCACTTGTGTTCAAATTATTATAAATCAATAGTTTTGAAGTATTCTTATGGATTATAAATGATATGAGATTGAGAATAACTTGTTAGGATAATATTACAAATCAGGCCCTTATAAGAAATAAATAATATCATTGGTTGCATTTTAATTATGCTTATATGCTCATGTAGAGGTATGGAGGAAAAGTATAAAAAAAATCATTAGATTGTTCTAACCCCAACTGATGACATGCACTTGCTATGGTTTGATTTGAATCTTCTTTCACAAGTTAGCTCCTCTTTTGAGTATTTGGGCTTAATTTAGCTTCTTACACCTAGTACTTATTCCTTGTACTCTTAGTAGTACCTCATTTATAGCATTGACCTCTATCCATACATCCTTTACCTCATTCCATTCATGTCTCACTCACAAACTTCCTCTCAATCTCTTTCTAGTTTCTTCGTAGGCACCTTCTTTAGGTCTCAAGAACCAAATCTTGGTATAGGTTTGAATAACTCAACCTATTGTCACATATGGTCTTATATGATGATAACATACCTGGTATAATCCCCTTTAATTACTCAAACAATATCATACTCTCATTCTATACCATATGGACACAATGTTCTCTTAAGTCTTGTAGCCTTTTTTTTTATTATATCATGCCTTTTACAAAAATGTTATTATTTATCAAGATATTATAAGGGGACTTATAGGTATACTCTATTATTTTTCATTTCTATTTCAAATTTCATAGCCCAAATCGACCTCTAACTATCACTTCCTTCATTAGCCTACCCTCATTTAGGCCTAATTAATGCTATTCTAAACCCTATATCCTAGAATATATACATATATGTGCAATATTAGTTTAAAACATTTTGATTCACCTTGTACATTTATATGGTACAAATATAAAAAAATTCATTAAACTCCTATGGTTTAATCTTTGGGAAATGCTCAGAGCTTGGTTATCTAGGGTTTCCCATGCCCTATACATACTCTTCAAAGGACCAAGTTTACCTTCCCACTGATATTATTTTCTTCAAAACATCATTATGACATCTAAGAAGTCTCATAACACCTTTCTAAATATTAAAAAAGTAACTTTGCATTTATGCCTTTGAGACTACTTATGGGGATTTGATCATACTTGTGGGGATTCCATGAAGTTTTGATGGTGAAAAACCTTTAAAGGTTTTTAATAGGTTTTCAAAAATATTAACATACTTATCAAATACTTATCTAATCTTGTAACCCTCAAACACACCTTAAAACTTTAAAAAGTATGCTTGCATGAATAGTGACCATTATGAGACATAGAGGGGACTATGACATAATAGAGTGCACTTACACTTGCCATATTACCTACCCAATATTATATATTGGTACATTAGGTCATTAATACTAATATTTCCATGTTTAAATTAATTTTTATATGAACTTTATGTTGTAGAGCCTTTTTACCATAATTTACCTTGAGATGCCTTCATGATTTCTTCATGCCAAAACTTGTCTTTATTCATTTTTTTTATAAAACCATGAATTTGATAAGTTATATATGAAAATATAGGTTTATAAAATCATATTATATTGTTTTAAGACGTCTCTAAGGTCTAAACCACTTCCTGTCATCCAAAACTAATAAAACTTCTAGAAATCTACAATGGTTGCCTTCTTAATTATAAGAGGGCTATGTTTAAATAGTGGGAACTTTCTATATTTATATGAGATTTACGATGGCATGATATTTTTTTTTAATGTCATTCATACCATTTTTAACAAATTGTGTGCTTTGACTCAACCTGTAGATGCTCCAAACTAACCAATTTCTCTAAGGCACGCTCCAATGTTGATCATGATTTGACATAGGGTTAATTATACTAAATTAGTGAATAGTTTCCTTTGTAAAAAATAAAAAAAATATATATTTAATTGTTATATTATGTCATAATGAGCCTCTCTACTAAATTTCATGATTAGATCCATCATATATCAACCTATAGGTCCAATTTGGTAAAAGCTAATGACACATGTCTGCTTGGTCCAATTTCACAAATTAATCATCATCTTATTTTTCCTTGGTTTTTTATGTACATAATTTATTAAAATTATACAAATCATCATTCAAACTTCTGTCAATTTACTTGATGACTTGATCTTCAAGATTTTGTTACTAATTATAAATTTCTCTTTGATTCTTGGGCTTACTAGTCACTTGACACATGTACCTATTTATTGAATATATAGATAAAATTTTCTTGATGTTGTTATAATACATTTTAATTTTAAATCATTCTCTACATCTTTACATTTCTTTATTGACAAACTTTCTTGTATTCTCTTTACTAGTTTTGACTAGGCACAACCCCTAGGGTTCCAAGGATCAAATCTCACATTAGGTTTAAAGAGTTCAATAACAATTCTTTAATAGTATTAAATGGTAAAAACATGCCTTCCAAAACCTATTTCAAGTGTCCAAAAATAATTTTCCTTTCAATACTTCTCCTTGTTTTTTCACTATCCTTCACACTATGTAGCCCATTAGGTCTCTAGGATCATTCCTTGGTTTAAGCTACTACAAATAAAATTCATTACATTGACGATCTTTATTAATCACTACATACTTGTATAAATCCTTATCAAGTGACCAAACACTCTATTCCATTCTTGCTATAACTCAAAGTCACAATACTTTGTCTAGGCTTGTAGAGTTATTTTCATTATTTTTCCCTTTGTTTGATTAACCTATTTCCTTTCTTGAAATGTTAAGAACACTTTATGGCAACCTATATCACCCTTAAACTCCTCACAAAGATGAAACATTTTAATCTTCTCATGGTTATGACTTGCTTTTATAAAAACCCCTAAACTAGGCCTAATTAGGCCTATTCTAACCAAAGGTTTTATATCTTGAATGATATAATGTTTCAAATGCTCAAATACTCACCAAATGTTATGTCATAATATACTCTACCTCGAACTAGAAATTTTGCCTTTTGGAGTAATAGGTGCAAATACACCACTTTGAACATGTCTAAATAGGCAAATTACATGTTTTCCAATGATCATGACACTCAATTCTACCCACAAGTCCATTTTCTCTACTATTTCCGAGCATGGAAACATTGACAACAAATATTGTCAAAGTTAAAGCTATAGTTTGAGAACTCAATTTTTAGTACATATTGGTTAAAAACTAGCACTACCAACATTTCTAGAGGTGTAGATAATGTCTAAGACCAGGTTTTTGGCCTTCTATCTAGCCTGGATGACAGACCCACCACCCATTCTAGGATCAAGAACACCCTTCCCAATACAAAAAAGATGTTGACTTGTTGCCTAACTTTAGGCATGCATAAAACTGAAATTGTAAGTTATGATGTTGAACCATAATATAAATTATATGCATGGTAAATCCCTATATTTTCATCTCAAATCTAGTCTTAATCACTTATAAAAGCCATCTATGGTAGAAGTTGTAGTAAAGGGTCATAAAATGCAACTTTTTGACAATGAAGAGACAACTTGTTGACATCCAACTAGTAAATTTGCCTCTAGGATTGACAAATGAAAATATATCACATTTGTCAAGTCTAAATAGGCAAATTAATCATTTTCCAATCACCATGACACCTAATTCCACCCAAAGGTGAATTTTTACTACTATTGTAGAGCATATAAACACTGACAATAAATGTTGTCAAAATTGAAGCTACAGTCTAAAAACTCAATATTTGGTGCTTGTTGTCTAGAAAATATCACTACCAACACATTTTGATGGGTATATAATGTCTCGGAATAGGTTTTTGGTCTCCCATCCATCCTAGATGACAAACTCACCACCCATTCTAGGCTCAAGAATGCCCTTCCCATTACAAGAAAGATGTTGATTTTTATCCTAACTTCAAGCATGCATGAAACTATAATTATCATCTATATGGAGGAACCATAAGATCCTTCATGTGCATGAAAAAATCCTCTAATTTCACCCAAAATATAGTCTAAATCACCTTTAAGAGTACTCCATGGCATAAGTTGTATTAAAAGTTCTTAAAATGCAATTTTTGGTAGTGAAGAGACAACTTGTTGACCTCCAACTAGTAACTTTGCCTCTGACACTAGAAGGTGCAAATACAACACTTCAAGAATGTATAAATAGTAAAATTACATTTTTTATAATGAATTTGATACCCAATTCCACCCATAGGTGAATTTTAGCTACTATTCTAGAGTACGGAAATGCTGACAATAAATGTTGTCAAAGTTGAAGCTATGGTCTAAGAACTAAATTTTCAATGCTTTTTGGCTTAAAACTAGCATTAAAAAAACTTACAAAGGTATGGATAAAATACTCAAATAGGTTTTGAGCCTCCCATCTGTCCTAGATGACAAACTCGCCACCCATTCTGGGCTCAAACACTTCCTTCCCAATACAAGAAAGATGATTTTTAGCCTAACTCAGGCATGCATAAAACCAAAAATGTAAGTTATATGGAAGAATCATTAGATCCCTTGTGTGCATGGGAAATTCCTATAATTTCATATTGAATCTAGTTTGAATCACCTTTAATAACAATCTATGATAGAAGTTATAGTTAAGGGTCCTAAAATGTAACTTTTTCGCAATGAAGAGACAACTTAGTGACCTCCAAATATAAACTTTACCTCCAAGACTGGAAGGTGAAAATACATCACTTCAAGCACATATAAATAGTTAAATTATATGTTTTATAATGACTGTGACACCCAATTTCACTTGTAGGTGTGTTTTCACTACTATTTTAGAGCATGAAAACACTAACAAATATTATCAAATTCGAAGCTACAATCTAAAAACTTAATTTTTGGTGCTTGGTGGATATAAAATGGCACTACCAACACATTTAAAGGGTGGATAGCATCCAATACTAGGTTTTTTGCCTCCCATTTTACTTAGATGATAAACCCACCACCTATTCTAGGCTAAAGAATGCCTTTCCCAATACAAGAAAGGTGATGATTTTTAACCTAAATTTAGGCATGCATAAAAATAATATTGTATGTCATATGAAGGAATAGTAAGATCCCTTGTGTGCATGGAAAAATTATATAATTTCACCTACAATCTAGTTTGAATCACCTCTAAGAGTAATCTATGGTGAAAGTTGTAGTAAAAGGTCCTAAAATGGAACTTTTTGACAACAAAGGGATAACTTGTTGACCTTCAACAAACAACTTTGCCTTTGGAACTAGTAGGTAAAAATTCACTACTTATAGAATGTCTATATAGAAAAACTACACATGTTTCAATAATCATGACACCCACTTCCACCCATAAGTGGATTTTCACTACTATTCTGGGGCACAAAAAAACTGATAACAAATCTTGTCAAAGTTGAAGCTACGCTCCAAAAACTCAAATTTTAATATTTTTTAGATGAAAATTGTCACTAAATACATGTTTGAAGGCGTGGATTACTTTTAAGACCATGTGATGGGTCTCCCATATGGCTCAAATGACAAACCAACCACCCATTTTGGGCTTAAGAATGCCCTTCCTAATATAATAAAGATGTTGATTTTTAGCCTAACTTCAAGCATGCATTAAACCAAAACTATAAATCATATGGAGGAACCATAAGATTAATTGTGTGTGTGGAAAAGTCCTCTAATTACACTATGAATCTAGTCTAAGTTACTTATAAGAGCAATCCATTGTAGAAGTTGTAGGAAAGGCTCCTAAAATGATATTTTTTGGTAGTGAAGAGACAACTTGTTGACCTCCAACTAGAAACTTTGCCTCCAGAACTAGCAAGTTTAAATCCACCACTTGAATCACATCTATAAAGGCAAATTACATGTGATTCAATGACTGTGACAACCACTTCCACCCGTAAGTGCATTTTTGCTACTATTTCAGATCATAAAAACACTGATAATAAATGTCTTTGAAAGGCTACAAGGAGAAATAAACCTATCATGAGTAATTGTTAAAGAGAATAGAAACACCAAGTACTTTTAGTAAGCTTGTATTAACTTCAAGAATATGAATGTCTTAACTAATGGTGCTAACCACATCAAGGTTGATGCTGATTTGGCACCACTAACCTACAAAAAAATGTTATTAAGTAATTAAAGATGAAATTTATGGATGTAATACCTAAAAAAAATTGGTAAAATTAATTACATCAACATTTTAAAAGTCAAAATACCTATGCATTTCAATCCAAATAACTAGTTGGATTTCCTCTAATATTGGTAGTATCAAGAATTGCTTCATGGTCTGACTCACAAACTTTCAATAGATTCTTGTTTGTTGGCCTCCCATCATATTTTTACAATTTTATATTCATTTAAAGAACCAAATTTAAATAATGTAAAATCCTCATTTAAGTTTCAAAGTCTTAAAAAAATAATATATTTGAATTTTTTATAGGATATCATCAAATCCATGTTCTAGTGACTATCACAGACCCAGTGGGATAATCAGTGTTTTCTCCATCTATGACTGGGGAAGTCAATTTTTAATTTCCATCTACACACTGACATAAGTAGTAATATGTTCATTCTTAATTTTCCTCATCTGAAATAACTATAAAAACATGGCCTATAACATAAAATAAACTTTTAATTACATTATGAAGATAGATTATGAGAATCAATAATATATAAAGATTAATCTTCTACCTAGCTATATTGGATTAGATAGATGGTCAAATTCATCTAAGGATGCCATATCTATAAGTTACAATGTTGGTGGAACCTGATATGTCTTGATCATAATTAGATGTTTGAGACTCCAATCATCCACCCACTCTTATGACTCACACACATTCCAATTAAATTCCTTGCATGTAGGACAAAATTATGCCAAGTGTCATGTATGAATAGTCAAATAACCTACATTTGATCTATGAAATGAGTGGAGCTCACATAAGCCTATTAGAGACATAAAATTCTCATATTTTTCATGTATTTTTCCTCTTTTAACCAAAATTATCTATGAACATTAGAATTTACTTGAGTACCATGACATATGTTCTCATTATATCAGTCAACCATAGTTTTGTGTTAATCAAATTAACAACATTGTAATATTTTAACTCCTCCCTTGAAATGACTCTTTCTACACATGCTCCATCACCATCATGCTCCCCTTTTCCATAGTTAGCCTCAGTGAAACTCCAAATATGTTCTACACTAGTGGTAAAATGCATCCTACTCAACCAATAAAACATATGTGCATTCTTGAATTGTGATGTGCAATTATTTGACCAAATGTAATGCCATTTGAAAATATTGTTTCTCTGAGTCAATTGTTCATAAAACTTATCAAAACAACCTTGCACATACTATTTATAAAGTGATTGGTCATCAATAATATATAAATGGTACTCCGTTAATATTATTTTATCTTCCTCTGTACCATCAGGTGCATGCATGAATTCTATATGGATGAATATGGAAATTTGTGTTGAGTTTTAATACTATGAATGAACTTCCATTTGTGGTTTTAATGTGTCATTTTAAATAAAATTTAATACTAAAATAATTTTTTAGCTTAAAACGTTCATCCAACAATTTATCCCTATGTGTGTGTCTTCCATACTCATAAACAATTTTCTCCATAAATTCTAAAATAGATATTTCTTTCATAGCAATTTCACACCTTTTGAATTATTTACGATATTTTAATTGATAACTCACAAATTTTTATTTTCTCAAACCAACTAATTTATGTTCAATTGTACTTGTACATTCCTCATGGATACATTTTCTTAATTTTGGAAATCTACCGCAAATGCTATAATTTCTATCCAAACATGCTTTCTTATAAAAAATTTATCCATCTAGTCTTTAAAAAAAAATATTTGAAATAAATTCCCTAATTCATTTTGGTATAAATTCTATGCCACACTCCTAAAAAATGTTAGTAGTATTCAAAGTACAATGAATATGGTAAAAAACATCATAGTGCGTTGAAAATTTAACATATTGCCTACAACAAGTGGTGCATGTGTGATTTATTTTTACATAAAAAGGTTTGGCCATCTCAAAAATTCTTTGACTAATAAAAATTTGTGGATGTTTTTATAAAAACTTAGAGTACAATTGTGTTTAAGTCATATCCAAGAAATGTTTTAGATGTGGTTCACGATTATGGGAACCAACTCTTTTTTTCACTACATCTCTTGCATTGGGTGAAACTCTTGTATTATATTTCCAAAATTGTGCAAATATTTCAAAACATTGGATATAACCTTGTTCTTTTGTGGAAGTCTACCGAAGAATGCCCATAGCTTTTTCATATTAGTTCATTAAGTCTTTTACGTCTTGCAATTACTTGTATTAATGTTTTCATATTTATATCAAGTGTTTGACTTGTTTTTGAAATCAATCAATTTTTCCCTATTTTAGCACTTATTTCATAAGTTGTCATTATATTTTGGGTAGTATTACAATCTTTATTGCATGATTTTAGGCCTCCAATATGATATGCATCATGTATATTTTCAATAATTTTAGCATTTTCATCATTTTCATTATCCATGTTAGATGTTCTCAATCCCAATATATAAATTATAGGTCTTGTCATAACCAATTTCATTAATGAAGCAAATAATTGACATCTTTAACTATCATACTCCAATCTGTGAAAGAAATTATCCCAAATTTTTTGAGCCAATCTTCTTGAATGTTGGTTAGACATTTTGTTATGCATTGGTTTCAATATATTTTCATCTACTTTAAGTAAGTACTTATATTTTATATGCACAATTTTTATAGGTGTTGTTGTTGGAATCCATTCAGAGGGTATTTAAAAAACATTATATGTTTCCATGAAATTTTATTCATTGTTTATTTCTTCATTATATTTTTCCATCAAATTTTATTCATTATTTGAGTCCATTAAATTTTCTTCATTGTTTGTGGTAAATTATTAATCATAGGATATTCATCAACATAATAAAAAACTTTAAACTTTGAATTTTAATTTCTAACATTATCTAATTTTCTATTGTCAATTTCATCATATATCAATTCATTATTATGAATTTCATCATAATTCAGTTAATTTTTATAAATTTCATCATTGCTTAATTTAATATTGTCAATTGCCTCATTATCTAAGGCATTTGGCTCATTAGGGTTAATGTTTGTACCTTGTCTGAAATGATATGCTTGCATTCTTACATTGTTTTTTATTTTAACTCTTCTAATTCTTTCAATGTTTTTTTCTTCAACTTCTTCCTCTTCCTTGAGTGCGAATTGGACCCCATTTTAACAAAATTAACCAATAAAGTACTTCAAATGTGGGCTCCAAAAACAATTGCAACCAAGAAAGTATGTAGAGTACACAAGGAATGTTTATGGGGACAAAAATCTCGATTAAGGAATGTGTATGAATTATAATAATGCATACATGAATTATAAGAATGCATACATGTTCCTATAATGCATACACGTTCCTTGAATTATAGGCATATACTATAAAAGCAATCAAAAAGGCTCATATTCAATGCATTTTTTCCACCATAATACTATAATATGATGCATAAATCCCTAATATGATGCAATAAGACTATCAGATGTTGTAATAACACTGTTATATCATATAATAAGGTTTAATATGATGCAATAAGACTATCATACAATGTAATTAAACTATCATGCGATGCAATAAAACTATCATACAATAAAATAAATATCTAATATGATGTAATTAGGCTATCATATGATGCAATAAGGATCAATATGATACATAAATCCCCAATATGATGCATAAATCTCCAATAGATGATGTAATAAGACTCTTGATAAGACTATGAACCGATAATACTAATGAATGATGTAATAAGGCTCAATATGTAAGATGAAATGAGCGAATTTTGTACAGAATCCTATCATAGGTCCTTAAAAAACTAGGTGAATAATAGTTTCAGAAATTGACACTAATCACATTCATAAATTTATGTATTTGTGATGAAATCAAGGAATTTAGGGGTTATGTTTGTTATAAAATTAGGATTTCAGGTTAGGGGTTTAGTATAGTAGGTTTGTAAATGTGTATATGTCATAAAATTAGGGTTTAGGACCACTATACATGTTCAAGTGATAAAATTATGGTTTATGATCAACATCTAATGAAATGTGACCTAATTTAGCACTTTAAATCACATCGTAGACTCCAGTTTAGGTTCAATGGGTTGAAATTGGTGACATTTACATTCATATTTGAATTTATGATTAAATTATAGTCAGTTAAGTCATACATGTTGCATCTAGATTATACAATCAATTAGGCAAAAAAATTCATTTAGGGGCTTACTTTTTCCCAAATTAGGGCCTTAATTGAAATAATCAACTAACTGGGTCAATTCATGATAGATAGGATCATACTTAATTTTGTCCCAAATAACATATATCATGATCTTATATTTATGTAAAGATGTGATTCAAATTGGCTTGCCATGCCTCCTTGATTGAATTTCCCCTATAATTGAACCTTATTGTGCCACGTGTGTACCTAATACACCTAAAAGTGTTAAATCTATCCTAGATGCATCAAGTTCTAAATTTTTTAGAGTTGACAATGTCTTAAGAGGCCAAATCCAATTACATATCACCATGTATACCTCATACGTGCTCAAAAGTGTTATCACTATTAGAGGTGTCAAGTCTTAGAAGCATTAAAGAGTTATATCAGATCCTTTTGAGGCCTAATCTAATTAAATACATCTCCAAATGTGTATCTTATATAAACATATATTTGTGATAAAGATCTATCTGTCACTTATCCTAGAAGCATCAAATTTGTCATAGCCTTAGGACAACCAATCTAATCAAATATTTCCACATGTGTAGCTCAAGTATACCCAGAGAAGTGTTATAGTTGTTAGATATTCATATCTTTGATACTTATATATGTTCCATCACCGAGCCAACCAATCTAACTAAGGCCTATTCACAAATTTATCATACATACATATAAGACAATAATGTTTATATATTGACATTGATCCAATCAACTCATGCCCATTAAGTAAATCACATGATGCAAGCCTCTAACTTCACATTACTATATGAAAATTATCATTTAGATCCTTTTAAGGTCCCATCTGAATTGAGTAATCAACAAATGTTATCATTTTTCTACATGTATGTATTCAAATTATTTACATCTATCTACCTTAAATTACCTCTAGATCCTAAAGTATATTCATATTAAGTCCTACATATAGGAGAAAACACAATTCAAAAATAGATAAGCCTTAACCTCAAATCCCAAGCCAGAGCAAGAATTCTGAGACATGTACTACTTTCTTATAGTCGAAATCATGATGTTTAAGCTCATTACAATGAAATATGAATAAGATTATTGATGATATATGTATAAAATATATATAGTGCTAAAACCTTTTAGTGAGGGGGTGTACACTGGTATTCAATTTTGATCAACCATCTATATTTGAGGTATCTCTACTAAACATTATCCTTGAGGGGAAGCAGCTCTCAGATTTAGGGGACATTGTCACAAGTTTAATGTATCTTGAATAATTTAAATAGAGTTTGAGATGGGGTAACTTATACATATGCCATACTTGGTCAATGATAGGTCTACATCATCCTTTAATGGTTTTTAAAAAAGTCCCTAGTGAATTAAGATACTTTCTAAGCTATAAATTCATCATTACAAGCATGACATCTTAAAACCACATCATCACTAATGGATACATGTGATAATTTCAACATTATTGAGCTCAAAACCACATCTTATAAAAAATAAAATGCGTGACCAACTTGACCAAAATATATAAGAAAAACATGTACATACATTGTACCCATCATCTTACTTTTATATCTTACCATCCTAATTACATAGTAAGGTATAAAACTCTATAGTATTAATAAACACAAAGTATTATCTATCTTGTAATTGTTGAATCCATGGTGCATCTAAGACTATTCCCATGTCAAAGACCCACTCTTTAGATGATGTGGGGATGGATGGAGTGCTTGATGGTTGTCTCATGTGTGATGGATGGGTACATAAAGCAAGTGTATAGAATGGAGGATTAACCATATTTTCATAAGAGATCTTAATTTTAGGAATAATTTGAATAATGTATTTGAATACATTAGGGAAATCATGTGAATAATTGTAACATTAGAATACTTTTATTAGAGTTTCAATTGGGACCTCAAAATACACCTATTGAATTACATGCACAAAATGACCTAGGAAGAAACTTAAGGGACATTATTTAAAAAAATTTAGGAATGTTTTTGGGACAATCCAAAGCATGATTCATCGTTATTTGGCTCCATTAGATACCATTCTTGAAATAGATATCCTAGAGATGCGCTATTACACCAAGGACTCAATACAGATTTTTACTTACACAAGATTATCTATACTACATAGTCTAATTCAACAGGTTTTCCACTTAAAAAAATGATTTCAAATTTTATAAATAAAGGGGTATGGTCAAATATATCAAAGAAAAAACAAAAGGGTAAAATAGGATTTTAGGCAAGTAGGATAATATCAATAAGAAACATAAAATTTAAGGGCAATAAGGATTTTTATCAAGTAAGGTGGTAAGGTATATCCTTGCCCTACTAGGGGAAAGATCCTAATAGCTTTGCATATTTCAATTATTCAAGAAAGGATTTTGTTAGCATGTGTTTTATTGATGAAAAATATTGGTGTATATAAATATTGATGTGCACCAGAAGCTGAACATGTAATATCTAATACTTGTTCAACATTTATTCTATAAAATTAAAAGTAACAAATCACATCTTGAAAACTAAGAATCAAGTATTGATACTCCAATACACAATAATTGGTACTATAAAGGTTAAGTTTTGATCATAGGTTTAAAAAATGCATTTTATGACCTCTCATGATAAAATAAGTTATATTGTCAAATATATAATGTATTATACCTTGTAACCTTAGTTATAAGTAGCTAAGATGAAATATTGAAATGGATAAAAATTTCAACATCTAATACAATGTTATGGCACCTTAATTCATTGTCTAAAGCTAATGAGACCTTTCCCTTATAAGAAACACAAAATTTGACATTTCCCCTATAAGGATGCACGATTAATGAGACCTTTCCCCTATAATAAACATGTAATTTATTTATTTTGTTATATGTCAAAGCAATGTGTAGGTATTATATAATGCATACACATTCTTTATTATGTTGTATAATGTGTATGCATTATTTGAATTTTAATTTAAAATTGAGCCTTTAGGCTCAGAAACAGCTTGGATTTCTAAACCAAAGGCTTCGGATTGTGCATCTATAGCTGAGATCGAGAGTTTTAGTAAAAATTAATAAACTTCAATTTGAATCACTAAACACGCTATGCATTTCAAAATCAAAATTCAAAAACTTATTACCCTTATGATGAGCATGTTGTTGTCTTTATAAATGTATGATTTTTATAATATTGGGCTATTTTAACGGTTCAATCTATATTTATTTCTAACAACACCTCTTTTAGGCCACTACATGCCTCACCCATACTTTCCTATTCATGTTTGTCTATTTTTTTTTCATTTACCCAATTGCAAAATAAATTATATGGAAATAAAATAGGCCAAATTCTACATACATTAAGAAAATTAGTTCTCATTTTTTTATATCCATTTATTTTTCAGTTTTGAACATATAATTAATTGAAAGCTAATATAAAAATATTCATCATAAAAATATTAAAAAAGGTTCATGAAATACTAGAATATCTTATTTAAATATTTACCAAAGGGTTGGTAACAATATTTAACGATGCTAAAAAAAGGTGGGCCACACGACCATCTATCTACTATGTTTTCTTAAAAAATGGAGGTCCTCTTCAAATTTTAGATGTTTGACCTATTTATAATTTTTTTTTTTAAAAAAAAATTTTCGTTTAGAAACTACACTCAAAATTATACAATTCATCTTTTTGAACCATCTTCAAATTTTGAGTGTAGCCATCTCTAATTATCTATAGAAGTTCACATTTCTAAAATTTGAAAAAAATCATGTCTACAGGTAGGCCCATTTTTTTCCCCCAAGTTGGTGCACATACAACTTTTTAAGGTAGATGTGCCTCATATGTGTAATGTAATTTAAAATTATCCTTTGCTTCTTCTACCTAATTATTTAGAATAGGATTATAGACTATTTAGAAATTGGCCTTTCCATTAGACATTGGTCTTGATTCTAATGGGTGTGTTATACTCTTAATAGTATTTTAATATAAATTGGACATTGTATCATTTATCTTAGTTTATAGCATTGATTGGTGTGATGTCTTGCACATTGATGATAGTCATAATAAGCATTATTGTCATATCCCTTTTTTAATGTTGGATACTATCGACCTTGAATGGTGGAGGGAAAGAAATGAGGTTTTATCCAATCAACTCTAGTAAAATAACATGAGAAGGTTTAGGTAACCATGGAAATTTCCTTGCTATTAGGGTTGATAGTAGATTCCAAGTTCTAGGCCATGACACTACATTAACCATTGTCTTGGCTTCATTCTTAGTATCATTTGGTTTAACTTTGAAATTTGGTTTTCTTTTAAACTTTGAATTTGAAGTATTATTAGCATTTTTTGTGTAATTGAGTTTATTCAAATCTATGATCTTGACTTCTTGATCTTTAATTGTATCAAATAGCTCATCAAAGGAATTGAATTTATTCTATACAATATAATTATGGAGTGGTGCAAGAAACATTTTCTTAAATATGTCTTGGAGCTCATTAGCAACCATAAAAAAAACTATGTAAATGGATAGAATGGTCTTATACCATAGTACATAGTCATTAAATATCACATTATACCCTTGCTTGAGTTTATAAATTTAAGCATAAGAGAGATTCTCATTGATGTTGGTGGAGAAGTGTGCTAAAAATTGACTAGATAAAGTGTTGAATTTATTTAAATATTATTACAAGAAATAATAGAAACATTAGAGCAAATAATCCATGAGACTGGTTGGAAATAAATTGGTCAATAATTTTTTGTTTGATATATAATCGAAGCATGTTATGTGTAAGGATCTGAGGTGTCTCTCATTATCAACTTTACCACCAAAAAATGAAATGTTAGGACCAAAAAATCCCATGTTTAAAGTGTGAGTTGAATTATATAATCCTAAATTGTAAAGAAACAAATTAACAAGTATTAAATAAATTGTAAAATATAAGATAAATATTGGTTAACTAGTATCCTCGAGCCATAAATGAATAGTAAATTATAGGATAAATCGAGGTTGGGTGGTATGAAAATGTAAAAATAAGATTGATTGAATAATATATAAGATACATCGAGGTTAGGTGGTATGAAAATTTAAATAAGATGGGTTGAATGATAAGCTTTCATTGTTTAGGTTATTAAAGTGTGAAATAGTTGAACACATCTAAAGGTGATAGCCTCAGTTTACACAATAGTTCCTTGTACTTGATTGTATAGTTATATGGCTAATATTTCATTTATACTTTTCATGGAAATGGGTGAACGAAGCTGATAGCAAAAAGACTCAAGATGCATTCTAGCAACAATAGTTGGGTGAAGGAAAGGCAATGTCAAGTGACATCAGTTAGGTGGTGGTAAGTTATAGCTAGGTGATAGTGATCAGGCATAAAAATATGTAATCAGGTGGTAGTAGTGGGATGGCAAAAAGTCATGTAGTTGTAGGGATGCTGTTAGGTGGTGGAAATTAAATAGATGCAATGATGTAGTTAGGTTTCTTCAAGATTTAAATGGAAAATGAGGTAATGAATGAGACTTGGATGGTAACCCCTATGAATAAATGTACTATATTTTTAAAGAGAATTATATGGCTTCCCTAATAATTATTGTAAATTATAGGTGAACTGACCCATAAAAAATTATATCCTAAAATTTTAGCCGAGTGGGTCTTATGCAAAACTCCTCCAAAAATACTAATCAAAATTTCTCAAAAACCAAATATTCATGAATTAACAAATAATCACCACTAATATTTACCTTGATCAATTGGCATACCACTTTATGGAGTTGAGAAATATCAATCAAAACATTAAGAAAACATTTTAAGGTGATATATGTAGGAACCAATGATTGAGGGCTACTACGTTTTGGGCATCATTCAAAAAATGGGTTAGATTTCATTCAAAACATAGTAATAAAAAATCTGAAAAAGAAATTAAACTTTATGGGAACAAAATATGGACCTTTGAGGAATGAACAATCAAATAAAATATGCAGTAAGTTTGATAGAAGCAAATTGATATTTGTAACCAACAAAATCTCCAATTTTAAGGTAAAATACCCATTGTAGGAAAAATTAAGGCAAAACATACATATTTATAATAAGAATCATAATCATCTTATAGAAAAAAATTAATTCCCAAATGCCACACCATAGATATTTATTTAGTTACTCATACAACATCTATTGAGTTGCTTAGTCTTACACATTTTTCTTTCTAAGGGAAGGAAAGAGACATTTTAGGGTAAGTGCATAGGTTTGGGGAACAATTCCATGGGAATTTTACATAACATGATCATGTTATTAATTAATATGATCACATTATTTAAATTATGGATCAAAAATTACTGAACCATAATGCGGTTATGTTAATGTATAATTTCATCATGTTATTATAAAAATAACAATATGATTATGTTACTATTATTTTCAACATTAAATAAATAAACATGTAGATAGAGTGAACCTTTGTTAATAGATAACATAATTAGGGTCTTATTATTTTACATATAAAAGCATGTGGAGTTACACATGAAGCTAACATTGGCCAAAAGCTTATATTTATTACTCTAAATTGTCAATATCATAATATTGTTATCAATAAGTTTACATTTATATTATTACATTTATTTATTTATAATCTAAATTTATTTTAGTAATTATAAGATATTAAGGTCACTTTGCATCTAATAGATTAGGTCTCATAGTTGCATGCCTTAGGATGTAGAAAATAGTTTTTCAAAATCTAATCTAGTCAGTACATAGGCATTTTTGGCATCTAACTATTAAATCTATGGATTTTAGTATATAATTTTTATAGTTGATATCCATTTATACTAAACATATAGTTATTTATCTCAATTTTTATTTCTTTTGGAATGATTCTTGGCATTTCTAGGAGTCCTAGGTTTGTCAAAATTAGATTTTACAAATGACTAGCTTTGAAACTAATGCAAAGTGGTGTGATTAGAGTATAATAGGTCAAATAAATTATGTAAAAACATAAAATGACCTCTTTATGTTAATTTCATTTGTTCATCATCCATCCCCCATCTTTGATCACTTATTAATCATGCCTTATCACCCCTAATCACTGTCTCATAATTCCTTATTGTCCTTAATCACTCTCTCATTGATTGTCACTATCCCTAGTCATCTATAATCACTCCCTCATCATCACTGATTACCCCCTCATTGACCCTCACTATCCCTCATCATCCCTAATCACTCACTCCTCATCCCTCCTCATCCCTCATTACTCCCTTATTGGCTCTAACCATATGTCATCATCTCTAATCACTATGTCATTATCCACATTAATCACTTCATAATCCCTAATCACTCCCTCCTCATCCCTCATCCTCCCTAATCACTCCATTCTTGACGTTTATGGCTCTTCATCATTTATAATCACTCCCTCATTGACCCTCAGCATCCCTCATCATCCCTAATCACTTATTTATCATATCTAACCACTCATTCCTCATCCCTCAATTGCACTTAATCAATCCATCATTAACCCTCACCATCCCTCATCATCATTAATGAGTCCTTCATCCTCCATAATCACTCCTTCATTGACCCTCACCATCCCTAATCATTCCTATTGACTCCCTCATCATCTCTACTTAATTCCTCTTCATCCATCCTCATCCTTAATCACTCCATACAATACCTTGATGTGGGTGCTTTTTTGGGTTTTAACAGTGCTAAGAGATATAAGTAAAGAGTTGAGTAATAGCATAAAATATAAGACATAGTCATCAAAATGATGTGGAGGTCAATTTGAAACATAAATATTTAACATTTACAAAAAAATATTGGCCTATTAGAAATGATATAATTCATAATTGAAAATCTATCAGAAAATGAGAAGCAAGTAAAACCACCATAGCACCAAAAGGGGTAGTAAATACATGAATGTCACCAAGCTATGTAATTTCCTTAAACCAATCAATTATTTTCCATAAGAGAAATTTTTATGATCTAAATAATTACATTGAAGTCATTCTATTTACATGTCTATTGATTGACTCATCATACTATGATCCATAACTTAGACGTTTTGATTAACATATATTTCAAGAACATGAAAATAACATAGTAACAATGAATTCTTTGAGAAGAGATGTTTTATTACTCAAGATTGTAAAACAACTATATGCTTATCTCTAGTAAGAGATGTTTGATTTCCATTTCAGATTACATACTGATTTATACTCATTTTGAAATTAGGAGGAGGATGTGGAAGGTCACCAATATCAAGGGAGATTAAGTGGTTTGACTTCTATGATTTAAAACAATACAAAATTTGAGGAATCACTATTTTTAGAAACTTACGATTTTTAGACTGCACTACTAAAATTGAAATTTAGGGCACTTCCATTGAGTTTTTTGGGGAAAAACACCATCAATAAAATATCCATGCCATCTCACCATGATCTTCTTGTTCCTATCTTTCCAGTAGTTCAAACAGGGAGTCATTTTGAGCTACGGTGCAAAAGTTATGTCTCCTAAAAGTTTTTTCATCAATTGGGGAAGGACCATCACCTGAATTATCACCTAAATTGTTGCCCAAATCATTCCTACCTCGTTGATAATAAATGTTCTCCATCGCATCAATATTCCTCATCATATGTGGAAGTTATTTCTTAATTTGATTCTTTATGAGCAACTCACTTTGGTAGCTAAGCTATCCCCTTTTGACCACCTGATAAAGTGAAATAGAGTGTCCTCTTGTTGTCTTCATCTAGGTGTCCAAAATATAATCCTCCTCCATTGGATAAAAACTCTATGGATCAAGGTCATCAATATCTAGTTTTTATTCTACAATTAAAGTGTCTAATAGAGGTGGATGATATGGTTTGAGGAGCTCCATATTGAATATTAGATGCAGACCAAGGTAGGCTGGTAGGTTGAACTCAAAATCATATTTTCTAACTTTTCTGGTGATGTTGTAGGGACCATATAGTAGAGGATGAATTTTTTTGTGTGGGCCTACAAGTTGTTCTTTTAGAAGTTGCAACCAAATGTTGTCACCTATAGTAAAATGATGTGCAATCCTATGTTTGTCATGGCATTGCTTATACTTTTGATTCATCTTCTCTAAGATTTCATCAACGTAATGCTAGATGTGTTGTATTTTTCAATGAACTTTGTTACTTTTGCTGCCTCAGATCTCCCATGAGGTGTGCATTCCATGGTGGAAAATTGAATGACTATATCAATTGGTTCAATGGGTTGGAACCTGAATCATACTTGGAATGCACTATGCTTGGTCAAGATGTGCAGGGCCTGATTATATCCATGTTGTATGAAAAGAATCCCCACATCCCATGTGCATGGATGTTTAGAGTGATACATCTAAATCATGTGAATAATCAAGTAGTTCACCACTTATGTCTACCCATCAGTTTATGAATGGAAGGATGTGGATGCCATCAGCTTGGTATCCATCATCTTTCATAGAGTGGACTAGAAGATGCTCAAGAACTTGCTATCTTAATCTGAGATAATAGACTTGGGGAGACCAAAATGTGGCCATACAGGACTAAAATATAGTTGAATAGTTTCTTCATTAGATATATTTTTATTAGAATCAATCATGATAGCCATTTTTGAAAATTGATTGCCTACAAAAAAAATATAGTCATTACCATGTTATAAAGTGAGAAAACCTAAGATAAAATCCATTGAGATAGATTCCCAAGGCCTGGTTGGTTCTAGCAATGGCATGTACAATCCTTGGTTCTTATTTGTTGGCTTAGATATCACACATGGGGTGTAAGGTTTGAAGTACCTTTCCACATCCTTTCCCATATGGGGCTAGTAAAAGTGTTTTTGAAGAACTTCTAATGTCTTTTCTACACCCAAGTTTCCAACTGCCATACTAAAATGTGCTTTCAATATCATCTTCTGTTGCTTTATAGTTAGAACATATAAGTGACCCATATGATAGAGGACATTATCTTGAAAATAAAAATAAAAAATATTTTTACCTTCTTGAAGCACCTAATATGTATCAGTAGAGGTAGGATTTGCTCCATATAAATCATCCCAAGTGGTATTCTTGTGTCCACATAGGTCAAAAACTATTGTGAGCAAAGTAATTAGTGAGTGGCTTAGACAATCTACAACTGTATTTCAGCTCCTTTTTTGTGTTTGATGATTAGATGGAATTGATACAGATATGTGGCCCACTTTTAGTGCCTCTCATTTCACAGTTTACTCTATGTCTGGATGAATTCCAATGGTCTATGGTCAGAGTGGATGACCGTCTCTTTCCCCAAGATGTAGTGTTTACATTGTTATAGGCTTGCACAATGGCATACAGCGCTTTATCATATGTCAATATTTCCTAACTATATCACTAAAATTTTCACTATGATATGTAATAGGATGGCCATGTTACATGATGATAACTTCCATAACATATTCAAATACATCTATCATCAACTTGAAAGGTTGATATAAATACGGTAAGGCAAGAACAGGGGCAAAGCATAGTCTATTCTTGAAATTCTCAAATGCTTTTTGTTTTATTTCATCCCACTAAAATATAGGTTTAACTCCTCCTTTAGTCACTTGAGTTAGTGGTGAGGCAACATGTGAGAATCTAAGAACAAACCTATGATAGAAATTTGAAAGACCCAAGAAGCTACGAATTTCTATGAGTGTCCTTGGTGTAGGCCATTCTAAAATAACCTAAATATTCTTTTGATCCCCTTCCTCATTCAAAACATACCCTAAGTACTCAATTGTTTTCATCATAAATGTAACTTTTTCAATATTTGCATACAACTTGTGCTCCTAAAGAGTTTGAAGCACCTTACGAACATGTTGTAGATGTTCCTCCCTTGTTCTACTATAGATGAGTATGTCATCTAGGTAGACAACCATGAATGAGTTGGTGAACGGTCACAAGATGTCATCCATCATCCTCATGAATGTTGTAGGTGCGATAGCTAAGCCAAAAGTCATAACAAACCATTCAAAGAACCCCTCCTTATATTTTAATTCAATATTTTATACATCAATGGGATCCATGGGAATTTGGTTATAGCTAGATTTGAGATCAGTTTTGGTGAAAAACTTCATGCCGTAGAGTTGGCCTAACAAGTCATTAATCTTAAGGAATGGGTAGTGATTCTTCAAAATGATTTTATTCAAGGCTCAATAGTCAATGCAAGGCCTCCAAGTTCGATCTTTCTTTGGTACTAGGACAATCAGGCAACCGTAGGGTGAAGAGCTTGCCTTGATGTGACCCTTTTGGATCAATTTTTGAATCTATCTATTTATCTCATCATTCTCTAAAACTAATCTATGATACACAGAATTGTTAGGCAAAGGTGACCCTAGGATCAAATTGATAAAGTGTTTTACCTAAAAATACATTGGAACTCCCCTAGGTGAATTGAATAAGTCATCATATTATCTTACAATTTGTACCATCTACTTCTATTATTATGTTGATTGTGTAGTCAAGACTACAACATTGGCTTTCATGGATTTCTATGGTTTGACCACCATGAGAATGATTTGATTTATCTTCTCCACCAATCTCTTACATTGCTTTGCACTAATCAGGGAGAAAGATGTGGGAGGTGGTACCTTTGGTACCCTATAGCATCGCATTCCAAGAGTGATGGTGATTTTTTGGGTTCATGACTCATAGATGCCATGTTGATCATACATGAAAGACTGACCAAGGAGTATATCAACACAAGAACTTATCTTGGAAATGGTTTTTTGCATATGGCACTGGTTGGGTGACACAAAGTTCTCTTCCTGGGCTCAACCATCCAATACTGTATGGCTTTGGGTGAGGTTTCATGGATAGATTTAGACTTTTCACAACTTTATTAGAGAATAAATTCTTTTGACTCCCACTATCAAGAATGAAATGTAGAGTCTTACCTTTTACCCATAATATGGAGTGAAACAATCTCTCCTTATCATTTGGCCTTTCCTCAAGGGTTTTTGATGAAGCAATGATGGTATTAGGCTCAACATCTACAATCTCTTCTTCATCCTCTTTAACTGTAGGTTTTTTATGAGACAAATTAGTAGATGTCAAGTATTGTGACTTAGAAAGTAGTGACTTGATGCCTTGACATTTTTCTTTGGAGTGAGTTCTAGTTTTTTGGTAATCATACCATTTTCTAGTCTTCCCCTTCTAGGGTTTCTTATCTTGAAACTCCTTTTTCTTCTAATTTTGGCATCATGTTTTACCTTCCTTGTCACTTTTCCATTTCGAAGGCTAAATTTTCATATTTCTTCTTCCATAATTTTTCTCAATCTTTACTACGAACTTGTATGCCTCACCAAGGGTTTCCAAATTAAAGCATTCTATTTCCCCCCATTTGTACCATTATAGTCCACCATGATATTTGAGATTCTTATGTTTCTTAGTTTCTTGGATGCCCAATCTTACAGATAGAGAATGAAAAATGTTAGTGTAATCTTGAATAGATTGGTCCTTACCTTGACAAAGTGTTTGCCACTATATGTATAGATCATCATATCCTCCAATGGGATAGTATTGTTCCTTTACAACTTCCATGAAATCATCCTAGGTAGGTTACACCTTAAGGCCAATTTCATCTATATTGAACCTATTTGTTTACATTTCCCACCAATTTTTCATAAGCAATGATGCTTTCAAAAGAGCAAAAGTGATCTTTTCTCCATCAATGAATTTATTTATAGAAAAGTAGGAAGATAATTGATCCAACCTATTTTCTACTACATCAACATTGATTTTACATTCAAATGTAGGGATGTAAAAATTCACCTAAACCTTGAAGGGTGTTGGGGTACTAAAAAGATGTTCTATGGATGAGGAACTAGGAAGTGTAGATGAGGAGCCAAAATTTCCCATCAACAGTTGTTAGAAAATTTGGGTGAATTGTTGCAGCATCTATGTTTGTTGGTGTTGGAGGGATTTATTCACCATTTCCTTAAAGGAATTAGATCTCTTGGTGCCATCTACTATTTGAAGTCATTTAGAGTGAATAAGTGGATAGTTTGGAAGCTCTATTATTTTCCACCCAAGCTTCTTGTAGCCTAATCTCATCTTTGGGATCATACACTCTCAAGACAAACTGCTATGATACCACTAATCCAAAACATTGAATTTTTGATTGACACATATTTCATGAACATGAAAATAACATAGTAACAATTAATTCTCTAAGAAGAGATGTTCTATTACTTAAGATTGCAATACAACTATATGCTTATCTCTAGGAATAGATGTTTGATTTCCATTTTAGGTTACATATTCATTTATACACATTTTGAAAGTAGGAGGAGGATGTGGAAGGTCACCAATCTTGAGGGAGATTAAGTGGTTTGAATTTCATGATTTAAAATAATATATAATTAAATGAATTACTATTTTTAGAAACTTACTATTTTTAGACTATACTATTAAAATTGAAATTTAGGGCACTTATATTAGGTTTTGGTGGTCAAAAGCCATTGAGAAAATCTTTGTTCCATCTCACTGTGTTGTACTCATTCTTATATTTTCAATGATTCAAATTGGGAGCCAATTGGAGCTATGGTTCAAAAGTTATGGCTCTTAGAAATTTTGTCATCAATTGGGGTAGAACCGTCACCCGAATTATCCCCTAAATTATTGCCCAAATCATACTATGAGAGTGGAATTTTTTTTTCAAATGATTATAACAAGTAGTCCAAGATTGGAAAATAGTGTTAAATTCATAGCTTCAATATTCAATCCAGGAAAGAGTCTCACACTAGGAGCTCTCTACTTGCACATCTCAAGAAGTGGGTAAAAGTTATATATCATTATAAAAAGATAAGTAGATAATACACTATGAACCCAATGATACGTTTGGTACTAAAAATATATCTTTTTCACCCAATAAAAAACTTTATGAATAAAAATGATTGTTTAATTAATAAATCTAGATCAATGGTGAACTGGTACACTTCATCATTTCAAATGGAAGTAAGAAGAATTAAATATCTCCTAAAACATATTTTCTAAAATTGAACATGAAATTTATACATTATCCATATCCATACACTAGTGTATGGTCTAGTCTAGGCCATGAGAAATGGAACCCTTGTAGTATCACTTGGTGTACAAACTCAAACTTTTTAAGGATGCAATTCTTTATACCATCTCACCATTACAGGTGTGTGATGTTTTACATGTGGTAAACCATATATTTAACATTGACATGTAGTCTATGAAGTAAATCCTTGAAACTCTGTGATATATTTTTAGGATTTGCTGTACCATATATCTTATTTAGTTTATAAGATGTCAGTCATTAGTGCTAAGAAGTGACAGAGTATTGTCAATTATAGTAAGAAGTATACTCATTATGGTAATAAGTAACTGTAATAGCATTTTTATGTCACCATATCATAGTGTGGTTTATCCAAAAATAATAAAGATAAAATAATTGACCCATAAACTATATGAATACAAGGATATGTTTTAGTCACCTAAATAACTTCCTACATACTATACACTAAACAATACTATTGATTTGGTCCCTTAACTAACTCTACCTCAAACCTCTTTATACAACATATCATTTCTAAATTATTAATAGATCATGTGGTAGGTTGATGAAATCATGGATAATGGACACATCATGCCCAAATCATTGCCATGCACAAGCCCAATTATACTTGTGCCAAAGTTTTTAATCAATTAAAAAAATCTTAACAAGATTAAAGTGAGGAACTATTATCCTCATATAAATATTAAGGCTTTTTTCTACATATCCATGGTGTAGAAGTATTTTACAAAATTGATCTTAAGTTTGGGTATCATCATATTCATGTCGAACCTCTAGACATTTAAAATATAGTCTTAAAAACAAATAATTGATTGACTATTTGGTTATGCCGTTCAGGTTAAATCATGTAGTCAATTCATTCATTGAGATGTTGAATGACATCCTTAGGCCTTGTACCCATGCTATTTTTTTAATCTACCTTGATGACATCTTAATCTCTATAAAACATGGGATAAACATCTACACCATGCTGAGCTAGCGTTTCACATTTTTTAGAAACAAATTTTTATGATAAGATGAATAAATGTTAATTTTCATACAAAAGATAAAATATTTGAGATACATTACACACACAATGAGCTCACGTGTGAACTAACCAAGATTCAAGTCATACATGAATGGGAAACACTAAATAATTTTGCTTCTGATTCAAATATTTTTATAAATATAAAGTTATACAAGAGATTTGTGTTTAATTTTTATCTTTTAAACCAAGATACCAATGTGGAATAGAATAAAGTTTCATCTAGTTAGATGTAAAATAAAGATAATTCGATGAACTAAAATTTAGATTATATTCTATGTTAGTACTTATGTTATTTGACTATAAATTTGGGAGATTATTTAATTCATTCAATAATAAAATTGACTATCACAAATGGGTATTGACAACATAATAAGTCTTAGAAAAGTGTTAGTATCTATTATTGTAAATTAAACAACATATGATTGGAATCAATGATATCTTTATAGTATATACTTACATCAAATTATGAGGGAGTGACAAAGGATGGTGAGAGTTAATGATGGAGTAATGAGGGATGGTGAGCATTAATGAGGGAGTGATTAGTGATGAAGAGGGATAAATAAATATTGATTATGGAATATGAGGGATGATGAGGGAGTGATTAGGGATGGTGAGGGATTGTGATAGTTAATAAAAGAGTGATTAGGGATAGTAAGATCAAGTGATTAGAGATAATGAGAGATAGTAAAGGTCAATGAGGGAGTGATTAGATATGAAGAGTGATAAGAAGGGAGTGAATAGTAATGAAGAAATTATTAGGGATGATTAGGGATGAGGAAAGAGTGATTAGGGATGATAGAGAATGAGGAAGGAGTGATTAGGGATGCTGAGGGATAGTGAGGGTTAATGGAGGATTGATTATCGATGATAAGGGAGTGATTAAAGATGACTAGGGATAGCGAGGGCATTGAGAAAGTGATTAAGAATAATGAGGAATGATGAGGGAGTGATTAGGGGTAATTAGGATGAGTAGTAAATGATCAAAAATTAAGGAGGGATGTTGAAAAAGTGAAATTAATACAATGTGGTCATTTTATGTGTGTGGGTCATCAATATTACCTCCACTACCCCAATCGCATCACTTTGAATCAATTTCAAATTTTTTAGTTTTAAAATTTTAATTTAAACAAACATAGAACTCTTATAAATGTAAAGAATCAATTTGGAAGGAACAAAAATATAAAAATTGATTATATGTTTATGAAAAATGGAAGTCATTTGTAAAAGTTGTTTGTTGAAATCCCTAGGTTTAACACCTAAACCATAAAATGACTAAGTACTAATCGTATTGAATTTTGAATAACCATTTTCCACATCATAAGTTGTAAAACTATGAGGCCAAATCTATGAGATGCAGAATGACCCTAATTTATTATATTTACTAAAATAAATTTAAAGTATAATTGTATATTTATATTTTTAAATATAAATGTACACTTATACTTAACATTAAGAGTAGTAAATAGAAGCTTCTTGCCAAAGTTGACTTCATGTGAAACTCCACATGCTTTTATGTGAAAAATAATAGGAACATGATCCATTATTGATAAATAGACTAATAAATATAAGATTATATCCAAATGTGTCTTCATGTGCAACTCTACATGCTTTTATGTGCAAAATAATAGGAATGTGATCGCGTTATCGATAACTCGATCATGTTATAGATAATGCGATAATAATTTTTATAATTTGATCATGTTATTTATAATTTGATTTATTTATTGAGAACAAGATCACATTATATATTACCCAAGGTTGGCTATGTCTACATGTTCACTACTTTAATGTGAAAAATAATAGTAACATGATAGTGTTATTGCTTTTATAATAATGAAATCATGTTATCTATTAACATGATTAAATTATACATTAACATGATTATGCTATTATAAATTTGAATTCAATTTTCACACCTTTTGGCTTGTGAATGGTTTGGATTCCTGAGCCAAAGGCTTGAAATATTCAATATACAACAAAGTCAGAGAGTTATGATAAAAAACAACAAAATTCAATTTTGACTACCAAATACACTTTGAATTTGAATGTAAAAAATAAAAAACTAAATACTATAATAATGATCATGTTCTCCTCTTTCTAAAAGTATGATTTTTATAATTTTTGGACTAATATAAGGTTTCAAACTCTGTTGATTTCTAGATATACCTTTTATAAGCCACTACATGATGCAAACATATATGTGTGTACATGTTCAATTAATTTCTATTTTGTTGATCCAATCAGAAGAAAAGTTATATGTTTAGAAGCTAGGATTTATTCTACACACTTTAAAAAAATCTAAATTTAATTTTTTTGAGGTAGCTAGGTGTACCACACATATGACTATACATTTTTTTTGTCAATTTTCAGGATCTATTTACATGAAAAATTCATAAAAACAAAAGTATTCATTGCAATATATATATATATATATATATATATATATATATATATATATTACTAACTAGGAGATCTTATCTAAACTTTCACTCAAGTATTTCAAAAAATATTAAACATTGATAAAAATGGTGCTCCACATAGCCATCTATCTACTCTATTTTTAAAAAAAATATGAGTTCCTCTTAAAATTTTAAATGTTTGACCTAGTTATACTTAAAAAAATTTATAACAAATTATTATTTTCAAAATTAGACTTGAAATTATACATTTCATGTTCTTACACTATCTTCAAATTTGGAATGTAGATATCGTAAATTATATATAGAAGTTTATATTCTAAAAAATTTAGTAAAATCATGTCCACTAGTATGCCAATTTTTATCACCCAAATTTGTGCACTTACTCATTAATTATGATGATGAGTTCTCCAAGCCTGACACCATTAATTGACATAATGACACCCAAAAACTCTGCCAAGCATGATTGAGCATGCAAACAATTTTAATTGTGTATGCTTAGTTATTATTTTTTCCATTACAAAATTATTCTAAGAAATTGGAACTACTTCTATAGAGGTTGTTTATGAGGTATTTTTTATTCTTTTATTTGATTTTAGGGGTATAGGTTCTCAAACATTACATTAGATCCATTTAAGCAAATCCAATATCTAGAATTAGTACCATGGAATGATATCAATGGTTTGATCATATACACAAAATGGTTTCATTAATGAGGCTTTAAATATATTGAATAGAATGTACTGAATAGATGTCATCTCTTGGAGTACCAAGATTATAAGGTATATAAAAAAATGGGTTATCTAAAATGACATCCTAGAGGCATTTTAAAAAATTAAACTTCAAGGTATAAACCTAAACTCCTCAACATTTTCCAACATCTTCCCAACAAATTTTTATGTAATTTTGTGATAAATCCAACCACTATGTTGTTTCACCAATTAAAGAGTTTTATAGCTTATTTTGAGGCATTCTCAATGTACTCTCAAATTTTAAGGTAAGATAACAAATATGGTTTCCTTTTCCCTATTGTTCTTCAAATTTCACTATCCAACCACCATAACTTTACTCTCTCCACTACCTCTACCACTCTCCCCATTGCACATCCCGCAACACCACCTTCTAACCATGCCTTCTAGGTTTCAATTCTCCTTCCTACCTTCTAATGTTATCTATATCTTCATGGCCTCCCCAATCACCCTTCACAGTAAGCATTCCACACCTCACCCCTACTTGAATCTCTACTCTATCATATTTTATTCCCATCCCTCCATGCACCTTCTACTGTATGGGCATGTTAACAACTTAGGTTCTCAACTACCATAGGTAGGTAATTGGAGAATTTACCTATGACCCACTACCTGTCTTATGTAAGTCCACCTAAAATAACTATGGGTGCCCACAGATTCACCTCTCTCCAAACATTGATGTTAACCTGGGTGGCCAGATAAAACATCCCTGTGGACATGTGCTGGCACCTGATTGGGCAAAAAACATTAGTTGTTTAGGGTGTATGTGAGAATAATATTTGAATAATATATCATATAGGACATCTATGATGCAATAATGAAATTGGAAGGGTGTATATATGGTATTAAGTTAGGATACAAATAAGATGTTTGGTCAAAACAATAAATAAAGCTGAAAGGGAGTAATCAAACTAGAATCATGTGTTTAATTCAGGGAAGATAAAAAATATAAAATTGAACAGAAGTAGCAACTACTATTTGAGGTTGGATAAACCTAAAAATTCTAAAGATAAAATCATACACTAATCCTAGTGTCTATAGATGTAAAATTTCTCTTATGTCTTTCTTGTTCATTGCAAATTTTCAAATCTACCACATTTTATGACAGAGAGCTGAATGGTTTTCTATCAACATAATAAAATTAAACATTTGTCAGTGATAGTGTCAACTCTTTATTCTCAAAATGAAGGAACCTAAGCTTACAATTTTCTTAAGTAGCAGTAATAGTATCTGCAACCATGCGGTACTCCTTTCTATCACTAATCTCTTCTACAAGACATACCCACTATTTGGTCATGATAAGTAATAAGTGTATCTATGTTATTTCCAAATCCATTGAAATGAAAATAAACAAAATGTGTCTCTCTAATTAACCACATGTTATAGGGACTATTCCCTATTCAAAAGTAAATAAAATGGAAATAAAATAGTAATACCTTTTAGAGAACCTTCAAGCATAGCTTCAAATTTTCATACATAGCATTATCTGATTGGGTTCACATAAGAAGTAATTCAAATTGATTATCACAGTAAAAAATGATAGTACCTCTAGTAGGTACTAACAATAAACACATGCATGCAAATTTTTAAGGGTACAATATCTTAGATTACGTAATAAAATTAACTTTAAATATTTGGAGATTTTTAGGATTATAATTAAATAATCCATATGTTAAAGGTACATCCATGAACATATTAAATTATTAGTAGAATAAAAAATAGTGAGAAGGAATAACTAATGAAGAAACCAAGAGACAATGATAGATCCACGTGATGAGGGTGGTTGATAAGTATAAGTCACATGTATTCCTTTCAAATTACCATCTACAAATATAATTTTTATAGATTGATTAGTAATATCTAAGTTAATTTTTGACATTGACACAAGTTAAAAAAAAGTGATATGGTCAGAAACTAGGCTTTATTCTACACACTTTTCTTTTTAAAAAAAATTTAATTTTTTTTGAGGTAGTTAGGTGCACCACACATACAGCTATACAATTTTTTGTGAGTTCTTAGGATATATTTACTTTCAAAATTCATAAAAACAAAGGTATTAATTGAAAAAATATAAAAAAATATGTGACAAACTAATATATTTTATCTAAACTTTCTCCAAAGTATTTCAAAGAATATGAAATGTGGATAAAAAATGGTGCATGGCATAGCCATCTATCTACTTTATTTTCTTAAAAAAAAAGAGTTACTCTTAAAATATTAGATGTTTGACCTAGTTATACTTAACCATTTTTATAACAAATTGGTATTTTGGAAATTAGACTTTCAATTATACATTTCATGTTATTACACTATCTTCAAATTTGTAGTGTAGATATTTCAAATTTTATATAGAAGTTCCGATTCCTAAATTTTTTATAAAATCATGTCCATAAGTAGCCACTTTTTGGCCCCCAACTTTGTCCACTTACCCACTAATGATGATGATGCATTCTCTAACCTTGACACCATTAGTTGACACAATGACTACTTAAAAACTCTACTAAGCATGGATGAACATGCAAATAATTTTAATTTTGTATGCTTACTTGTTATTTTTTCCATTAGAGAATTATTACAAGAAACTGAAATTAGTTTTATAGATTTTGTTTATGAGGTATTGTTTATTCTTTTATTTGATTTTAGGGGTATCGGTTCTCAAAAATGATGTCAGATCCATTTAATCAAATCTAATATCTATAAGTAGTTCCATGGAATGATATTAATGGTTTGATCATATACACACAATGGTTTCATTGATGAGGCTTTAAATCTTTTCAATAGAATATTTTGAGTAGATCTCATCTCTTGGAGTACCAAGGTTACAAGGTAGGAAAAAAATGGGTTCTCTAAAATAACATCATAGGGGCCTTTAAGTAAATCCAACTTCAAGGTATAAACCCAAACTCTTCAACATTTTACAACATCCTCCCAACAATTTTTTTTATGTAATTTTGTGATAAAACCAACCATTATGTCATTTCATCGCTTAAAGAGTTTAGTATCTTATTTTGAGGCATTCCCAATGAACTCTCCAATGTTAAGGTAAGATACAAAAGATGGTTTCCTTTTAACTGTTGTTCTTAAAATTTCACTATCTAACCACCACAATTATACTCTCCCCATTACCTTTGCCAAACTCCTCATTGCACAGCCTGCAACACCACCTTCTACCCTTTTCTTCCCAAACATGCCACCTTTTAACCATGACTTCTAGGTTTCAATCCTCCTTTCCAATGTTGTCTGTAGCTTCATGGCCTACCCAATCATCCTTCACATTAAACCTTCCACCCCTCATCCCTACTCCTATCTCTACTTTATCATCATTCTTTCCCATCCCTCCATGCACCTTCTACTCCATGAGCATATTGACAAATCTGGCTCTCAACTACCATAGGCATGTAGATGTAGAATTTAGATATGCCCCACTTCTTATCTCATGTGATTCTACCTAAAAAAATTATTGGTGCCCACTGATTCACCTCTCTCCAAACACTGATGTCATCTTGGGTGCCCAGATAAAACCTCCCTCTAGACATGTCTTGGCACCTGATTGGGGCAAAAAAATGTTATCTTTGTAGGGTGTATGCAAGAAGAATATTTGAATAATATATCATATAGCACACCTTTGATGTAATAATGAAATTGGAAGGGTGTACCTATAGTATTAATGTAGGAGACAGATAAGATGTTTGGTCAAACAAATAAATAATGGTGAACGGGAGTAATCAAACTGGAATCATGTGCATAATTCAAGGAGGATAAAAAATATAAAATTTAACACAAGTAGTAACTACTATTTGAGGGTGTATAAAACTAAAAAATCAAAAGAGGAAATCAAATGCTAATCCTCATGTCTATAGATGTAAAATTTCTCTTAAGTCTTTTTTGTTCATTGCAAATTTTCAAATCTACCTCACTTTATGTCAAAGCGTGGAATGTTTTTCTGTGGACATAATAAAATTAAAAATTTGTGGGTGACAATGTCAACTCTTTCTTCTCATAATGAAGCACCCTAAGCTTGGGTTTTTTGAAGCAATGGTAATAGTAATTGCAACCATGTAGTAGTCCTTTCTATCCTTAGTCTCTTCTACGAGGCACACCCAGTATTTGGGTAATGTAAGTAACCAGTGTATCTACGTTACTTCGAAATCCACTACAAGGGAAAAAAAATGTTTCTCTTTAATTATCCACATGTTAGAGGGACCATTCCCTATTTAGAAGTAAATAAAGGGAAAATAAAATAGTAACAACTTTTAGAGAACCTTTGATCATAGTTTCCAAGTTTCATACATAACATTATCTGATTAGGTGCACATAAAAAGTAGGGCAGATTAATTATTAGAGTCGAAAATAATACTACCTCTAGAAGGTACTAATAATAAACACAAATGGGTGAAATTTTTTAAGGGTACAATATCTTAGTTTACGTAATCAAATTAACTTAAAATATTTGGAATTTCTTGAGATTATAATTAAATCATTCCATATTTTAAAGGTCCATCCATGAATATATTATAATAATAGTAAATCTCAAATTAAAGAAAAATTGATATGCGTGTCTACACACACACACACACACACACACACACACACACATATTGAATCAAATTAATTTCATTTTAAAATATAAAATAAAATAATAATATTTAATAATATATATTGAAATAAAAATTAAAAGTAATATAAAATTAGCATACATATCTTAAATAAATCTCTTAGAAAATTGAGATATTTCATCTTTCAAATATTAATATAATTTTAAATTTTTAAAATAAATTAATATTTCTAAACAATTTTCTCACACACACAAATATATATATATATATATATATATATATATATATATATATATATATATATATATATATATATAAAATTTATTATTTTAAAATAAAAAAACAAATATATAAAAAAAATAATAAGTTTAACTAATATAATATTTAAAATCATTTGCTTTGAATTTTTTTTTTTCACTTATATAAAATTTATTTCTAAATAATATTATTATTTAAAATGAAAGAATCATTTTTGAACATGGAATCTCTTTCTTTTATATATATTATGAATTAAATCAATACTTATTAACACATAAATATAAAAATTCTAATAAATTTATATTAATATAATAATTTAATATTAAACAATTAAATTATGAAATTTATATTATAATTTAATAGATTTATTTATTCAAAATTGACACTAAGTTAAGATTTAACATATAAATATGAATGGAACCGATAATGTCTAATTTAACACTTCTCAAATTTTATGTCAGCTTTGGTACTGAAAGATTGTCAAGATAACAAAGAATATATCATTTATTTATTGTGTCTATTTTACTCAAATAAAAAAAGATAAAAAATTCGTTTCCAAAAATAAAATAAAATGTAATATACACAACATGATCAATACTTCGTATTATGAACACTAATTTATATTTCTTTGAGGGAGGCAACCTAAAGCGTGAACCACCAAAATTTATATTTTATTTTAATTAAGATGAAAATTACCCATCACAGCATGAACGTTATCCTTTCATTTTCATTTTTTCTGTTTATCAAAAAAATAATTTCTTTAAAATTTTACGTGATACATTTATCCTTCATTCCCTGATTTGTCGCACACAAATGTGTTTCTAACAATAAATTAATAATGGGAATGAAGCAACCAAACTTCTTTCCTACACACGAGGGATTTGTGGGAGGAGGAAACGGAGAATAGGAATCGCGATGCAATCTTTTTAATTGTATCCCTAACTACCAATGCCGATCCCATTTTAAAGCACAAAGTAGGGGAGCTCTAATTATTATTTTTTGTTATATCACACTCATATTGGAAATAAAATGTACTTGAACAGGGAATTTCTCTAATTATTATTTTTTGTTATATCATGCTCTGAAGGGTCTACCGAATTGAATTTGATTGCGTCCTTGTTGGGGTTTTAGTTTCCGAAGAAATTGAAGGGCATGGGTGGATTATCTGGAAAATCTGTTGTGAAAACCCCGCTGAAATATTTCTAATGTGCTTCCAACAGGGCAATGGTGAGCATGACGAAACTAACATTGTTGATTGATGCAGATGCACGGCTACCATTCAATCAGGTTGAACATGAATCCAATGCAAACCCCACTCTGAATAATGATGTTGGAAGAAGAGGATTCAGATGCAATTTCGCTGGGCCTGTGGCTTATATTTTCTGCGTTCGCTTTTTATTTTGTGTATTAATTAAATTTGATCGATTTGTTATTATTTATATATCATTATTTATTTATTTTATAAATCATTGGCTCAAATAAGCTCCGCTATATAATTTTATATGTGATAGATTTTTCATAATAAAAATAATGCTAAATAAAATATAAAAAATATATTTATGTGAAAATTTACAATATTTATTTTAATTTTTAATAAAGAATAAATTTATAAATAAAAATATTTTCTATATAATTAAAACAAATTAAAATAATTTTTTTAAAATTAGAAAATATAAAATTGAAGTAACTTTTTTTTTAAATAATTAAAAAATCTATAAAATCTATAAAATAGTTTTAACTTCATATCTACATTCATAATATTAAACAATTATTAAATATTAAATATAATTTTTTTTCCAAAAAATTACATATTTATTTATATAAATATTTTCTATCAATACACTCCAACGTAACAATAAATTTATTGAATAATTAATATATATTCACTAGACCTTTCTCTATTCTTCAATCTAACAGCTCAACATATGCATAAATCAATTTTCCAACACCACCTATATCAATTGTGAATACATATATATAGATCTCTTCTTCCATAGAATAATTATTTAACTTTCAATAAATGTTGAAATCATAGATATTGTGATGGAATTACTAGTAAATCAATTAATAACTGATAAATAAATTGTAAAATATAAGATAGAATGACGTTAACTGGTATTCTTGAGTTCAAAATAAATAGTAAAAACTAGGATCGATTGAGGTTGGGCGGTATGAAAATTTTAAACAAGATGGATTGAATAATATATAGCATACATCGAGATTGGTTGGCATGAACATTTTAAAAAAGACTGATTGAAGGTGATAGCCTTAGTCACATATCCTATTCTGCTTGAATGATTATGCTATAGAGTTTTAACAAATAAAATTTAAAATATTTTTATTTTATTTTATTTTTTTTAAAATAAACTTTTTATTAATCATATAAAAATAATTTTATTTTAATTTTACAAATATTTTTCAATTTAATATGCAAATAATTTGGCTTCATTTTTAAAAATGAACAATTTATAATGAAATCCATGTTTAAATCCAGAATGATTATTTAATTTAAAAGTGGATGTGCCAAATTTATGAATGTATTCTTTTTCATTAATTTTAATAAAATTATTATAAGATTTAATTGACACTTAACTTTCAATTAAAATACATGTTATCTATTATTTAAATAATATTATTTTGTGTATAATAAAATATTTACACTTACACCTTTTTAATAATTATTTTACATATTTATTAATAAAATTTATTTATCTATATTATAATTAATGAAAATTTCCGATATATTATTATTCTATCCAAAATAACTAACACCATCAACAAAGGCAAAAGCAAATACATAAAAATATTAAATAAAAAATTAATACGTCATCCATTCTCTCTTCCATATTCGACTGTCGGGAATTTTTGTGGGCTTCGGAAAGCAAGCATGCAACATAATTACCCTCTTACATTAATAATGCTTGAGGCTTCAAACTTTAAAAAATCTAATGACACAAAATGATATGGGGAGATTTGTTTCAGTTATGCAAATGCTTTTCAGATTTTGAACATGGTTTTTGGCCTCATGATAATAATTCGTACTATGCTTGAGGCTGTAAAAGTCATAAATTCCAATGTAGTGGTTCGATCTATCAGAACAATTTGAATATTTATGCTATATTTATGCTTGAATATAGCATAAATATTCAAGCAAATTAGGATATAAGTGAAAGTAATACGCAAAAAAAATTATGGTAAAAAACATCCAATACTACCAATTCACTCAGGGCATTTCCAATTGTACTCAGGGAAGCTTCAGACCAAAACATCAGGTAGAGGTGTGGCAGCCGAACCCATATAAGCCTTGTAGTGAGAGATTAAGATAGAGGATTGAAAGACGGAAAGCACAACTTTATTCAAACATAAGATGCTGATTATATGTCTAAGTCTGATCATAAAAATCCATGTTGCAATCATCAATATGATAAAAAGTAGAACAAAAGAATACTTCGCACATGAATAAATCTCTACTCCATCTTTCATTATTGGCTGTCATAAATCAGAAATCAATTTGAGTAGATCAGATAAGCTTGGCCATAAATGGTCAACCCTATCAATGAGTCCCCTAACCACAAACTAGTCCTCATTTTTAGTACCTCCTCTAGCATCTTATCCACAAAGGATATAAGGGATTGATCTTTGTTACACCTGACGTTTTAACCATTGTTTGTGCCTCCCTGACCAGCCTTTTAACCACTTCAATGAAAGATTTCACCCCTTTATCATCCTCCCCGATCCTTCCCCTACCTACAAACCCTTGAAACGAAGCATAACCACCCCTTGCAGTCAAAGAAAACCCATTCACCACTAAATCTTTGGTCTTTCGTTTACATACAGATACCTCACCTACCTTCACCCATAATGTCTCTAGATCTATGCCTAAAATGTTTCCCACCACCACCACTGCCACTTCCAAACAAACTAATGACTCTGTTAAGTAAGCCTCGCCTACTAGTAAAAACCTTCCCCATGCCTTTGCGTTCCTTCTAACCATACTGCTAGGTACGTCGTTGCTCATCCATTAGGCCCATTGAAAATGCTAATCGATGTAGCTTCGTGAAGCATAATAGGAGTCCTACCAGTTTAATTTTTCCATGATTATAGAACTGACAATCGTGCATATTTTATTCATCAAATATTATTCATTTTCAATTCAGACTTCTTTGTGGTGAGTGGGTGACCATATAATGCAATAGTTGTGTTACTCTGTCATATGATATTATAAATTATGACATTTATAACATATTCATATGGTATTATAAGTACATGTAGTCCATATAACTCTTTTGAATATTCAATATTATAAAAATTAGTGCCATCAAATTGAAACACGTAATCCTCATTAAGTAGATGCTTAGAACCAATGCTTTTGATAATAATGACCCTGAAAACTATCAAGACAATAAAATTAACAAGAGGTCAAGATTTGAAATAATAACTCAAAATTGATTCGTATTGATTTCCTTAAATTAATTACAATTCAAATCATGTTTAAGTAAACCTCAACTCATAATTAGAGTTGATATGCACAAATTTGAAAAAAACTTCTATTTTTAGTAGTTGTTATTTTTAGTAAGTTTTGCATGCAAGCATATGAAGATGTGAAAATATTCTGAAATACTCTAAACATTAAAATTATCCTATTTGATGAATTTCAATTGAATTTCACGTCCAGTCATAAAAATATACAATTTTAAAAATTAGAACATTCCCAAAAAATTCAATAAATTATAATTTCAGACCCTCAGATGGTCACATTTGACCTCAAGAAAATAGTGAAAACACCTCTAAGTGGAAATCTCCACTTAGGACATGAATGAATTTTTGATGTAGTCATTTTAGTACATGGAAGAGATCAAACAGACTTATGGATCAAAAGTTATGGCCTCTAAAAATTAGCCTACTTTTTACATCATTCTATTCTATTTGAAAACAAATCAACTCCTATGAGTTGCCTTGATTGTACTTCTACCATTTTTATTTGGCAATCTTCTTTAACTCCCATTCTGTAATCTAGTTGTTGTCTTCTTGTTGTAATCCTTCCCAATAAATCAAATACCTATTAAAATTCCCTTACCTTGTGCTTACTATCTTCATATATAAAACATGCATGATCTTTTCCTTCTTCTTCTTTAGAACTTGTTCCTATCAATTTACTTATTCATCTTCTCACCATCATCTTCTGCATGGAATTCATGTAAATCTAGAACGTTAAATATTGTACATATATCAAAATTTTGTGGTAAACTCACCTCATAAGGATTATCATTGTTTTTTTTTTCACAATTCTATATGGACCAATTTTATTGTACTTCAACATATTGTACATGCCTTTTAGAAATATTTCTTTCCTCAAGTAAAACGTTAACAACACTCCTTATTCAAATACCTTGGATCTTCTTCTGACATATGTTGATACTTTATATTTCTCATTACTTTTCTACAACTTTCTTCTTATTCTTTCTTGTAACTACTGCATATACTCTACAAATACTTCTGTATCATGACTAATTTGATCTAGAATTTTTAATTTTACCAAATCAAAAATACCCATAGGATTTCTCCCATAAATATTTTGAAATGGTGATTTTCCTCTCTTTCTATTCAATGAACTATTATAAACATACTCAGCATGTGGTAAAGCCAAGTCCCGTTGCTTGAGCTTTTCTCCCACTATGCATCTCAACAAATTTTTTAAGATCCTATTTACAACTTGTATGTGTCCATATATTTGTGGGTGATATGTACTACTAAATTATAGATTACATATTCTACCATAAAGGCCTCCAAAAATGACTTAGAAATTTCTTGTCCCTATTTAAAGTCATAGTTTTTGAAACACCATGCAATCTCACAATATCCTTAAAAATAATTCTACAACTCTAGTGGCATCATTGGTTATCTTACATGCATTGAAATGAACTATTTTATAAAATATGTCCACAAAAATAAAAATTGAATCATTACCTCTTTGTGTGCTTGGTAATCCCAACATAAAATCCATATTCAAATCTATCCATGGTCCTCAGAGAACTAATAAAGGCATGTATAGTCTAATATTTTATCCATGTTCTTTAGCCACTTCACATATCATGCACATATAAACATACCTTGTCAAATCTCTCTTCATCTTTGGCTAAAAATATTTTTTCTCCACCAAAGATATTGTCTTCCCTCCCACTATGCATCTCAAAAATGTCTAGCCAAACCTTCACTATGTAATTCTCTTATTATATTGTCTCATAGAGACCCAACTATAATGTATAATTGTTTTCCTTTGAAGAGATAACCTTATTGTATGAAATACTCACCATGATTAGTTTAAGTCTCACCTGTTAATGGATTCCTACACTGCTCAACTACCTTGCCAAAATATAGATCAGTATCATATAATTATTTAATATCTTTAAATCCAACTACTTCACTCGCCATAGTAGTTAACAATGATGCTCTCATACTAAATACATCAACTACCTAATTCTATTTTCTTGATTTATGTTTCAACATAAAAGTATACACCTACAATAAAGAAGCCCACTTCTTCTTTTGTGTATTCACATACGTCAAAGCTTCATGATTTGTAAATAGGATAAACTCCTTAGGGACAAAGTAATGCCTCCAATGTCTTAATTCTTGTACAATTGCATAAAGTTCAACATCATAAGTAAAATACTTTGTTTTACCCTCATTCCATTTTTCACTAAAATATGATATTGGCTTTCTTTCTTGACTCATCACAACACTAATTCCCACAAATGAAGCATCACAATCAACCTCTTACATTTTTTAAAAATCTTTTAATTCTAAAATCTCTCTTTTTGTAATCTTTCTCAAAAAATCAAATCTTTATGTGGCAACTCTAGTCCATGCAAATTCCTTCTCTCTCATGCAATATGTTATTGGTGCCACAATATTGCTAAATTTTTTAATAATTTTTATACAAAAATTTTCTAAACCATGGAAAATTTTTACTACTATAATGATTTTTGGAGGACGCCACTCAACAATTGCCTTTATCTTTCCTTCATCCATTCTCAAACCATCTGTTAAAACCACAGATCCCAAAAATACCAATCTATTATGTGTAAATCTACACTTCTTCAAATTTACATACAACTTATCCTTTCTTAACAAATCCAGTACCATTCTCAAATATTCTAAAGTTTCTTCTTTAGTTTTACTAAATATCAAAATATCATCAAAATAGACAACCATAAACTTACCGATATATTCTCGTAGCGGTGTACTCATCATTTTCATAAATGTGCTAGGTGCATTAGATAATCTAAAGGGCATCATCATCCACTAATAAATGCCATCCCTAGTCTTGAATGTAGTTTTTCACTCGTCTTCTTCATGGATTTGAATTTGAAAATAACAACTCCTTAGATAAATCATCATAAAATATTTTGCTCTTATAAGTACTTATATCATGTCATCTAAAGGAGGTATATAAAATCTATACTTGATTGTAATTTTATTAATTGCTCTACTATCCACACAAATTCTCCATCCTTCATCTTTACTCAGAGTTAGGAACGTTGGGGTCATACATACCCTCATATTCTCCCTTATCAACTTCTTTTTTAATAATTTAGTAACATATTTATTTAATTATGGATGTTTCATTGGACTCATCCTATAAGTTGCTTGATTGGCTAGAGGTTATCTTAGAATCAAATCAATATGATATTGAATATCCCTCTTTGATGGTAAACCATCTGATAACTCATCAGGTATAATGTCTACATATTATTTCAATAGTCTTGCTACCTCTATTAGTATTTTCACCACTTCTATGTCTTCATTCTTTGCTACTAATACATAAAAACAACTTTCTACCTTCATATCTTGGTAAATTATTTAGTAGGGAGTATTCTACCTATCTTATCTTCCTCTTTAAGAGGTAAAAAAACTACCTTTGTACCAACTTTCTAAACAATGTATGTGTTATTTACTCCATCATGAATTATTTTCTTGTCAAATTGGCATGGTCTACCCAATAATAAATGGCTTGTTTCCATCAAAATAACATCACAACAAATTTCATCATTATAATTTTTTCCAACAGAAAACTTGATTAAGCACCTTTTATATACTATAACCTCATTCAATTTCTTAAACCATGAAATCTGATAAGAATTAGGATGGTTTTCACATTACAAATTAGGTTCTTTTTCATTTATTTATAAATCATATTTTCATTGCTACAACCATCTATAATTACTTTACATACCTTTCCATCTGAAGTACATCTTGTTCATAAAATGTTTGATCATAGTCATGAATCACCACCTTGTTTATTTTTTAGTTATTTGTTATTTGGAGTGATCATTTTTATTCTCATCATGATATTCTCTCATACATTTGCTAGTGCAACTTCAGCATTTTATTCTTTTATTTCGGTATCAACTAGATTCACTCTTGGGAGATCCTCTTGCCTCCCTTCTTGATCTTGTTAGTGTGGACATTTAAATTCTCTATACCCTTCTCCACATCTATAACAAACATAATATCTAAACTGATTTATAAAAAATCCTCTAGCACCACCATAACCTCATCCTCTCTAAAACCCTCATTTTTTTTATTGGTATTGAAATCCTTGCCTATTCTCATCTTGCCTTTTTGCACCACATAATGATTCACCTTTATTGGTATTAAACCCATTTTTGGTGGCATTAAACCCTCTTCATCTCCTCATTGGAGGGGATCCTCCTATTCTTGGACTAAGAGATGTTTATTTAAAATTTAATATATATTTTTTTTCTTCTACCTTCAAAGATAATTGATAAACATCCTTCATACAATGTAATATATGCATGATTAATTTATCTTAAATAGTAAATTTCAAACCATTTACATACCTTTCAGCCATCTACTCTTTTGTTTTATCATGTTCCACTCATACAGATGGCTTACGAAACTCATTTGTATACTCTTATATATTGTAATATTTTTGCCTCAAATTCTAAAATCTTCTATATGAGGTTTACACATACTCCAGAAGAATAAATTTCTCTGTCACCTTCTTATACATCCTTTTCCATGAATTAATCTTATCTTTACCTTTTCTCTATCTCTCTTGCTATAGGTGATCCCACCAAATTATTACATGACCTTTCAATTTCATGCATGAAAACTGTGCCTTATTATCTTCTCTCATTGTCTCCCACTCAAATAACTTCTTCATGCTATTTATCCAATCTATCAACTCCTCTGGTTTTAAACTTCCTCCATAATCTAGAACATCAACTTTCATTCATTCATTTCTTCCTTATAAATCTAGAACCATCCTTTCTTCCATCGATGGTGGTTGATCTTATTATTATTATTATTATTATTATTATTATTATTATTATTATTATTATTATTATTATTATTATTATTATTATTATTATTATTATTTTCTAAATTTCTTCATTGTGATCTGTGTCTTCTTTGTCTTCATCACCACCTTGTCTTGTTCTCTGATTGGTGATAACATCTATTAATTATTACACTTACCTCTGTTGTTGTTATATATTCTAGTTCATCTATACAATACCTCCTCATCCTCTCATCATTTATTACTCTTCCAAGATTCAACCTTGATTTTATACCAAATAATCAACCTAAAAACTACGAAGAATATAAAATTACCAATAGGTTAAGATCTAAAACAATAACATAGAATTAATTCGTATTGATTTCCTTGAATTAATTATAACCCAAACCATTCATAAATAATCCTCAACTTAGAATTATAGTTAACATGATAAAATTAAAAAAAAATTCTAAAATCTAAAAGAACTTCTATTTTTAACTACTATTTTTAGTAAGTTTGACATGCAAGCACACGCAACTCTAAAAATCTCCCAAAATACTCTAAACACAAATTATCCTATTAAATAAATTTCAACTGAATTTCATTTCTTGTCACAATAATATATAATTTCTAAAATAGAAAAAAAATAAAAAAAATCAATAAACTATAATTTTGGACACTCATATGTTCACATTTGGCCTCAAAAAAGTATATAAAGCACTTATAAGTGAAATGTTAGGCCTAGGTTAGGAACAAACTTTTTGACATAGTCATTTTGGCATGTGGAAGAGCTCAAATGGAGCTACAGCACAGAAGTTATGGCCTCCAAAAGTTCACCTATTTTTATGCATTAGATAACATAAAAGAGATTTTTATTTATAGGGAATGATTGAATTGATGTTAAAACTTTTATCTTTTTTAATGGTAGGTATGCTTTAGAAATACTTTGCAGCAGGTTCTTAGTTATAGTCACTTAAAACCCTAGATATCATTATTTGTACATTTCATTTCCTTAAGGAACTCATATTTTTATTTTTAAATGTACATTTCTTTTCCTATATGACATTTGCATCATTTGTACTTCATTTGGTTTGTTCATGATGTTTTTTTTTTGGTTGTTTGGGAAGGTGAATGGTGTTTTGTTGTTGTGGTGGATAATTAGATTAATGGCTTGAAGGTGAGTGTGTAATTAAATTATATAAATAGATAAATCAAATTCATAATAATTAATGGGAATATAATTAGAATTGTAAAAAACACAAAATATCACAATAGTAAAAATTGAATAGAGTAGATTGATAATATAGATTGATAATAGAGAAAAATGTTAAAAATATATAACTGAACTAATTTAAGAGAGAAACTTAGAAAACCTTTATAGAATAACAAATTCATCATATGATCTTATAATAATAACCTCTACATCCACTACAATTACTATGGATATTCCATATGCTGACACAACTATCAATATAAAGAGATAAAAATTATCATATCACTAAGTAAAAAGTTATGCTAACCACAAATTGGTCACACATATCTTAATAGGAATAATCAATTAAATATGTATCATTCGTCTCCCTTTAAAACAAACAATGTCCTCAAAATTATCAATTTATAGGTCCTTTTGTAAAAATGCTTTATCTTATAGTGTTGCATCCTCACTAAACAAATTTTTCCACTTGATCAAATACTCTATAATCTCCCACTTATGCAACCTCTTTTTACATATCTAGAAGATTTCATTAAGTTTAATAATAATTCTTCCCTTTTCATCAAACTCTTGTAATTCTATGTCCAATGATTTTTTTCAAAAAAAAACTATGAAAGACTAGGTAATTTTTTCTAAATGATGTATTTCAAATTTTTATGAGATACATCCTTGATCTAATAAAATAATTAATAAGGCCCATGATACTTAAATGAATCCTTTTATGCAATTTTTTTTAATTGATGACATTTGTCTATATGCCTATAATTGCGCAAAACTTCGATCTCCAACTTCAAAATATCTTTATGTGTGGTGTTGGTTAGCTTGTTTCATTCACTTACGTGTCATCTTCAAATTGTCTCGAACAATAGATAGTATTTCATACCAATCTTCAATGTAAGATTTAAATGCCCAAAAATTTGGTGGAACACTTATATACAAGGTTATGGATCGTATTTACTATCCATACAATGCCTAGAAAGAAGCATTTTGGATGAAGTATAGAAAAAATTCTGTACTAGCATTATGTTAGTGGTATCCATTGAACTTTTCTCCTATGTTTATCCGAAGAAACACATCAAATATAAATTTATAATATATTTTTGAACACTTTAATATTCATATTAAATTGAGGATAATATGAAAAAATGAATCTACTTAAGTACCAAAATAATAAATCAAATTAATAAAATAATAATAATTAAAATATAAGATCACAATCAGTTACAATAATCTTTAAAGTCTCATTTAACTTCTAAAATGTATTAAAAAAAACTAATGTTACTATACTTTCTATAAAAGGATGCGGTAAGGAAAAAAGGGTATAGTTTTTTTAATCTGTCCAAGAAAATAATGAGAAAATAATGTCAAAATAAATAGTTGATTACTTACATTCTTTGGACAAGGAAAATAAATATAATGTAGCCAAATAATTTTCTTCCAACCAAAAGAACATTTTCATAACAAAATAAATTTAGTGTATTTTAGGGAGACAAGAAAGAAACAAGGTTTTCTGGTGATAGAGGCATTTGTGTTGGGATAATTAGTAGGCATGACCATCAATAAAATTTGAACATATATCGAATGTTAACTATTAATAAAACTTGACAAACATTTTCAATTGTTTAAAAAAAATAAGTTGACACAAACTATTATTCCACAGTTTAGTTTTCACAAAGTAGTAGATAAAAATTTAAAAATAGTGAAAAATTATCTAGAAATTTTAAAAATACAAACATAACATCTATAAATATTGTCGAGAATAATAACCAACTTTTTACTCCTCATTGCAATGAAAGAGATATCAGAGTAATCTGGATACAACATTAATCATCTACTCTATAATCCATACTGATTAATCTGTAATTCTCTAGATATTGTACTAAAAAAATTTATATCTAAATATTTTTATATAAAAAAGTTTATATCTAAATATTTTTATATAAAAATGTTTATATCTAAATATTTTTAAAAATGATAATGTACAACTGTTGAATCAATAGGAGGGGAAGTATAAGCAATAAACTAAACATATCCAACACATATTAAAAAGTTTAATTCGCTTAGAATATTGTCTAAACCAAAAGGGTTATTGAGGGAAAGAAAATTTAGAAGGCAGTTGTGAATACAAATTCAATAGCCAAAAATAAATCCTTCGAATACAAGCTATTGATTTAATAATTGAACCCAAAGGGTGACCTAACCATGGAAACCCAAAGGTTAAATTAGAAGGTGACATCCATTTCTTCAACTTAGACTGAGTTGCGCTCTATTCAATAAAAAACCACCTCAACATAGAGTAAATTGTGCTTTATTAACCCAAAGATTAATAAAGGAAGATAAATTCAGACGTGAAAATAATCATCAATCTAGAAGCGCGATTCACAATATATTTTTGATGTGGACTTGAAAATAGTCCCTCCGCATAAGTATACAAAATGACACAACCAAAGATATAATATTCAAAGTAGAGGTAGTACATTGTTCCCTTTTCTAATTAGCAGCAGAACTGATTTGATAAAGCTAGGCTTTTTTATAAAGTTTTATTAATGGAATGTTTCATGGTGATTTTATTATTTAAAATAATAAAAAACAAAAGGTTATATAAAAATGTGGTTATAAAGAAATTACGGTACTATCTCTCATAATATTTATATCGATCAAGTAAAATCAGACGAACCCTTAAACAATTATATTAATAAAAAAAATCCAACAAAAAAAACTTAGGAATAAAACCTAGAAAGTATAAAAATAGACACACAGAGTAGTTGTCATTAAGCTACCACCACTACCATTAGAGGAATGAACCGCCAGTATCATTGATGTTACAGCCACCAAGCCTAGCAGCCATAGAAAAACCTTGTCACTTTTGGAGCACCGCCATGCTGCTACACAACAGCTTTAACCATCATGTGAACCAAAAGGAAGAAAGGAAAGGAAGAGTCGTCATCTATATAACAGAGGAAACCACCACTTTACCAACACTACATTATTGTCACCATCATCACCACCTAAATCTCAAACCATGGCCACTAAAGACATAAAGAAACAAACCACCAACGCTCCATGTGATATGCCATAAGCAACAAGATGACCCTCTAGACCTCCCCTGGCCTTCCATACTCGCTAAACCACGCTCCAATCGAGCAAACTTTAAGACTAAATTTTCAAGTAGAGGGAGGAGGATGCTAAGCAGTATCTCCATCAATTGTCTTTTCATTTTATATAATAGATCCCTTGGTCCATATTATCTACAAGGTTGGTTTAAGTGGGGATTTGATTTTCTAAATCATTATTGTAGTTGATATATAGTAGTGTGTTTTATCCAAGCAGGGTGGGGTTGGTGATGATATGAGTTTTGATCTTTTGTTTCATAGTATCTTCAGAGATAGTTTTAGCGAGCTTTTGGTTTTGCATCGATTGATTATATACATTTTTCTTGAATCTTCAATAAGAGGACTATTTCCTTAACTATTTTCTTATTGATAGCTGTTACGATAACACTTTTTTTGAGCTTCTTCAATAAGAGGACTACTTTTCAGAGGCACGAGAAAAAAAACATAGTCATGTAAATCTCTTCCTGGCCAGTGTTTTTATGAGGAACTCACAAATATTAGAATATATTGTAATAACAATGAGTACCATATATGGAGATATATCTTTACTTACAAACATAAAACCATCCACTTAAAGGGAAATAAGTGACAGTTAGATTTCCATACATATAAAATGTCAATTATAAGGTGGGTGATGAACTTTGATCGGTGCTAATTTTAAACTTATTATGAAATAGTATTAAAATATATTTAGACACTGTTACATTAGTTTTGAATTAATGAATATGTATTAACTATTATTCCACTTTGGCATACCAGTTAGTCTCTTTAATATTCTAATTATTCAGTATAAATATATAGAACATAATGTCACACAAATCATTTAACCATTCATATTTTAAAAAATCAACATTAAAAATATAAGATTTTCTAGTCCCATTAAAACCAACGATTGAAATTAGTAGAAAGTTATAACTCAACATTCCTTATTCCAATAGGGAAATGCTTTTATCATAAATATTTAATATTTAATAAAACCAAATGCATTACCATTAAATTATAACATAAAAAATATTTAAAATGTATATTAAAGACCAATAACACAAATAAGTTTTCTTTTAAAAATATGGAAGAATAAATAATAATGTGCAAAAAAAAAAAAATACTAAATCAGATGTTTGGCAGTAATATAAAATAATTATAACAAATAAATTATTCCTTTTATATATGTATGTGAAAGTTTCATTAATAAATAGAAAGTTAAATAAAATAGAACATATTATTTATAATAAAATTTAAAATATTTAATTTTTTTAATGGAATACTTAAACATGATTATAATAATGTCTTTGTACATGGTTTTAGTGAGTTTGTTGATTCATTCAAATATTTGTCATTACCAAATTATCATAGAGACTAGAGAGTACCTTATAATGGTGTTGCATGTGGTCTTAAATTTCATGAAACTTCGGTTGAGCCCTCACTGATGAGGTTATAGATGGTGGTTAATACACATGTAATTCAAATACACATGTACTTCAAAAATTGGAAACACTTTGGAATTATAGATGGTGGTTAATTCAAATAAGTGTTATACCACCATTATGTTAGTGGTAGCAATTGAATTCATGTCTCTTATTTATTTCAAAACAAATATCAGAGATAACCCTCAAATATCTTCTTGACCATATCAATGTTCTCATCATATTGATAATGATATGATAAGTAATGAAGCCAACAAAGGACCAAAGAAAGAAAATAAACCCATCCAAAAAATGATAGTAAATATAAGATCATGATAAGTTAATATGATTTTTGGGCTCCATTGTAGCTTCTAAAATGTATCTATAAAATATGATGTTGTTGTATGTTTGATATAACAAGGTGTGACAAGGGAAAAAAATGGCCATATTAAGTAAGTCTATCCATGAAAACCAAGGTGATTATTTTCCTTTCACTCTTGGGGAAACTTGTGACGAAATGAATGCACACTTCTCCCCACCTCTAGTTAGGATTAGAAAATAATTGTATTAAATAAAAGGTCTTATTATCTAAACCTTGTTTTGTTAACAAGCCATGCATTCAGCCAAAAAAATTATATTTGAGCCCTTCCCATAATAAATCCTGCTTGATCTTATGATAGGTCTTCAAAAATCTTGAGTGCTCACTTAACGCTGAAGCATGTATCTTCATAAGAACCATTTTTTTGATGTTTGTGTTCTTACATATGTATCATGACTAATTATACCATAGAGTATCCCCTTACCATATAATTTTTTCTGACATGCTCAAATCCTCTTGGATCTTCTAAACCAGAGTCTTTGTATTTGTGTCATTTGAACATTCTATATTTTTCTCCTCCACCCAATCTTCCTATAATATGGATATTACACACACTATTTATTATCTAGATTCATACTTATTGGATAACACAATAACCACTATACTACAATTTCCTCTCTTGTAGATGATATCAAAGTAATACTCCAACATCTTCAAGAACTAGCCTTTTCCTTCTTCAAATGATAACCACTATTCTATTAATTTGTTGAGACTATCATGATATATTTTCATAATAGATTTTCTTCCAATAAAACAATGTCTCCATTGTTTGAATATGTGAAGGATAACCATAGTTTCTTTATATTATTTGGGTTTTAGTAAATTATTTACCTTTAGTTTAAACTTTTCATAATAAATAGGTCAAAATTAATTTCTAAGTTGTGTCATTACTCTCCATGTTATGCGCCCATACCATACACTAAATCATTAAACTCAACAATTAAATATTTAGAAAATTAAAAGGTAGCTATATTTGGAGTGGTGCATAGTGTCTCCTTTAATGTCTTAAATGCCCTAGTGGGTGGCTCATACCAATTGAATGAGTAATTACTAAATAAATTTGTGAGTGTTGTTGCTATGCTTCTTAATTTTTTAAAAATAAATGACAATAATAGGTGAGCCCTATGAATCCCCATAGGTTCTTGAATGTTTAGGATATTTTTATTTTCCCATGACCTCTATATTATAAGATTCCATATTTATACATTCATCATAAACATTGTGACCTAGGTACTCCACATCATTACCTATAAATCACATTTGGAAAGTTCAAAATATACATGATTTTATGAAATAATCTACAAAATATGATTCACATGTTGTATATTTTAACCCCATGTTTTTCTATATATTTGGATGTCATTGAAAAAACATCAAGACATGTTTAATAAAACTCCAAAATTTATATGCTACATTTTTTATGCCAATTGGCATTGCCATAAATTCATACTACATCCATCAAGGGATGTTTAGTTTTGTCTTATGTATATTCTCATCTTTGATTTATTCTAATGATAACTTTATAAAATATCACGTTTCATAATATATATAATTCCATAATAAATAATCAATTATAAAAATTGTAAACCTATTTTAGATTTAAAGTATTTTTTGAGTTTCATGATGTATAGACACATGCACCAAATATCTTCCTTATTAAAAACCATCACCACTAGAGATGAATACACACTATGTCAATATTGAATAATTTTTTCTCATGCATTTATTTTACATTCAATTAAATCTCACACTATTATACGTGTGGGTACCTAGAATGTCAAATGTTGGGTGGTTGGGTACCTTGTACCAGCTAAATGACATGATCATGAACTAATTTGGGTTGTATTCCTTTTAACATATCTCAAAAAAATACAAAGTAACCCTCTAAAATTGTAAGACAATATTATATTATAGCCCACTTCGATGGTCATGCTTCTAATGAAAATTTTACACTACAAAACAATTTTATTTCTTTGTAATGATATTTTGCATGTAATGAGAGCCAACCAAATGTTTTAAATTTACATATACCCTGTGTAAATTAATTGTCTTTCCTTATAATTTAAAAATATAGAAGAGCTCCATGAAATTTAGCTCAATTGATTCTAAGGTAGTGAGCCATTCGATTGCTAACATAATTTTTGTGTTTCCCATGGGAATACAAAACATGGGAAAATATAGTATCTAGTCTACCATGGTTAGCTTAGTGCTTTGAAATTTATGAATATAATATATTGTACCATAATTTGTAATCATGACATAAATTAGGAAGTGATTTATTAAAAAATAGTTCAATTGGGAAACCAACTAATTCTTGATAAATTATGGGTGCTTCTCGAGTTATTTAATAATGTTGCATTATTTTAATTTTGAAAACCCACTACCTTAAGAAATTTTTGGGTGATGATGCTAACTAAAAGTGCATTCTAAGAAATAATAGGTTATGTATAACCTATCTATTTATAGTTCTCATCAACACCTTATGACTCTACTTATAGGTTGTGTAAAAGGGGCCAAGAATTCCTCAAAAGGGTAGAAATTGAAAATTAATGCATTAAAAAAAGATGGAGGTAATCCTAAAAGGAAAATATAAAAAAAGAAAATTTACAAAAGTCAAAAGTGCAAAAATCAAACGTGCAAAATACAAAGCATTGAAAAATAAGTTGGAGCCATAAGGTAAAAAGGTAAAACCTAAGTATTGCATTTTTTCATTCTTTGCTTTTTCAATCTCCTCCATGGAAGAATGTTGTAGGTTTACAAATCCAAGGTGGGCCACTCCAAAGTATTAAGAATGAAATATATTGAGAGGCAGGGTTGAATCACTATATTATATATCTTTTACTTAATCTGATTTCTTTGCTTTAACCACTTAATCACACATTAAAGATATGCAATAAAATTAAAACAATAACATGCACGAAATTAGATAGATAGATAGAGAGAGAGAGAGAGAGAGAGAGAGAGAGAGAGAGAGAGAGAGAGAGAGAGAGAGAGAGAGAGAGAGAGAGAGAGAGAGAGAGAGAGAGAGAGAGAGAGAGAGAGACAGAGACAGAGAGAGAATATTTTTATGTGTAAACTCAAAGTGTGGAAAAGCATCAAGAACAATCTCAAGTATATGAATGACTATCAACTTAAATTATAAAGTTTGCAAGCACCAACTTGCAGGAGCATCAACCCCTTTACCAAGCACCAACACAACAACTATTTGTCAGAATGAAACCATAGGATAACCAACACCTTACAAATATTTTTTAGCACTAACCCAAAGGATCAGCAACCCCTATTGTGTACAAAACATAACTATCTCTCAATGTTGCTTACTCAATAAATTTTGATACTCTACAATATCTCCTTCTTTTCTTTCCTCTTTTATTATATAAAACAATTACAAAACTGTGCACTCTCTTGCATATTAAAAATGGATTCTCAAGCATTTATTTATAGCTTTCCAAATGACCTTTGGCATTAAATATTTGTGACCTCTCAATCCTCATGGAAAATGGCATCAAACTTGTATGACCCTTCATATCCTTGCATTTGAAAAGTCATATGGTGACCCTTCATAAGAAAATGTGTCCTTTCCTCTTTTATATTTATCTTGGTGACCTTTCAAATTCTTTAAGGTGACTCTTCCTGGAAAAATGTGCCATATCCTCTTTTGTCTTAACTTGGTGACTTTTGGAATTCATCAAGATGACTCTTCATGGGAAAATGCATCTCATTCCTCTTTTGTCTTTAGTTCATGACTCTATGACTTCTCGATGAGCCCTATTTCGACTTTTATGGAACCAAAAATATATTTATTAATATTAAATAAATATCAACATAATTAGCTAATATATGAATATTAAAAACACCATTAAATGCTATGGGGAAATTATGACCAATAATGCTATGGGGCATTTATCACCAACAATTCTAGACCTTTGACATAAATGATAATATTTCCAATAATCTCCCACTTTGTCATTGATAGCAACCTCAAACTGAAACTGCCAGATCTTAATCTCTACATTGAAAATGCTAACCTGCACATACTACCACCTAAAAAACATATAGTAACTCCCCCTTACTATAGCAATATGCACTTGTTCCCTATACCTATTTATGCACCTATACCTTTTCTTGTTTGTGCACTTGTACCTATTCTTATACCACTTATACCTATTCCTGTATGCATTTCTATTTATACACCTAAAACTATACCTATTCTTATACCTATTTTTGTTATTTTCACCTTTGACATCAATGGAAAAGGGCTTATCCTAGAGCTAACACTTAGCTTCCCCTCAACTGATGTTGATCTCAATTACAAAAAGTAAAATAAATTACTCCCAACTTCTCCCATGGATACTCACATGTGTCTTGTGGTAGTTTCTTTGTGAAAATATCTGCAATCGCTCTATAGTAATGATATATTCCATCTTAACAAGTTAATTTGCAACCTACTCTCTCAAGAAGTGATATATGATAGAAATATGTTTTGTTTTTGAATGCATCACTATATACTTAAAATTATTAATAGCACTTGTGTTGTCAGAAAAAATATAAATGGGTTCATCATATTTTACGTTGATATATTTTAAAGTTTGCATCATCCAAAGTACTTGAGTACAACACAATACCACTACAATATATTTCACTTCAACTGTAGAAAGTGACACTAAATTATACTTTTTACTTATCCATGAACATAAGAAGGAAGAAATATCCTCCACTTGTACTCTTTCTGTCATCCAAGCAACCTACCCAATTTGAATCTGTATAAGCAACCAAAGTGAAATTTCTACATGTGGAATACCACAATCCATAATCTAATGTCCCTTTGATATATCTGAATATTCTCTTCAACAACTAAACATGACTATCTTTTGGAGATGATTGATATTTTGAAACCATACATACTACACGCATAATATATGGCCTCGATGCTATCAAGTAAAAAAAAACTACCAATCATAGATCTATACAAAGATTGATCTGCAATTGGTGAATCTTCATCCTTAATTACCTTATTTCCTATACTCATTGGTGTGCCAACTAGTGCACAATCCTCAAAGTAAATTTTTTTCAACATTTCCTTTGCATATTTAATTTGAGATATGAAAATTCCTTTATTTGATTGAAATATTTACAATCCTAAGAAAAATGAAAATTCTCGAAGCATAGATATCTCAAATTCTTTTTGCATATTATCAAAAGATTATTTTATCTTTTCTTCAATATTTTCTCCAAAAATGATGTCATCAAAATATAAAATAATAATTAATTGATGCTCACCTTCTATTTTTATGTAGAAATTACTGTGAACAAATCCTCTCTTGAAACCTTGATCCTATAGGTACTTATCAAGTCTTGCATACCAAGCTCTGGGAGCTTGTTTCAATCCATTTAGTGATTTATCCAATCTATATACATGGTTACTAATATTTGAGGGAATAAATCACTCTAGATACTCAATGTAGACCTCTTCTTCTTGATTACCATTTAGGAAGGTAGATTTGACATCCATCTAAAACACTTTGAAAATTTTAAGACTGTATGTGCAAGAAACATTTGAATAGTCTTTATCATTGCCACTAGTATAAAAGTTTCTTCAAAATCTATTCCCTTAATCTGAGCATTTCCTTTACATATTAATTTTGTTTAATTTTTGGTCACTTCTCCATTTTCATTCAACTTATTTTTGTAAGCCCATTTTTTTTATCACATTGTTATCTTTTGTTCTAGGCACTAATTCTTAAGTATCATAATTTTCTATCTGATTTATTTCTTCATCCTTTACCTTAACCCAATGCCTATCATGTCTAGTTTATAAAAAAGTTCTAGGCTAAATTTTAGATAAAAAAGAGAAATTAACTTGCTCATTTTCACTTCCCATAATTTTTTTGGTGAAAATTCCTTCATTTATGTCCCTGATGATGTTACTTTCAATATTATTTCTCTAAACATATTTGGATAGGGTTTTGGCTTCCTTTTTCTCCTTCTCATCTTCATCTGATTCTTCAAAATTTTCCTCTTTAATGATTTTAGGAATGTCTATTAGATCACTAAATTTTTTGCTCCATTTTGTTCTATCCTGACACTTACACTTTCAACTATTTTCTTTGTTCTTGTGTTATAACATCTATAAGCTTGATTTTTTTAATAATAGCCAAGAAATATAGATTCATCTACTCTACATTTAAACTTATCAAATTTTTCATTGGTTCTTTTTATGAAGCATCTGCTATCAAAAACTCTGAAATAATCAAATGTAGTTGGTTTGTCTTTCCATAGTTCATAAAGAGGTTTGTCACTATTGACTCTCAATAATGCTCTGTTCTAAATATGTAATATTATACCAACTACCTCTCTTAAATATTTTTTTGGTATCTTGGATTGATTTATCATTGTCCTCACCATCTATGAACTATTCTCTTTCTCTGTTCAATTACTCCATTTTACAATGGAGTTTTGGCTATTGAATAATGTCTCTTTATTCCATGGTCTTCACAAAACTCAATAAACTAATCTAACATGAATTCTCTTGCTTGATATGATATTAGCTACTTAATATTCAAACCAATTTCATTCTCAACTAATGCTTTGAAAAGCCTGAAAGATTTTGTTTTTTCCTTTAAAAACATTACCCAAGTCATACATGAAAAATAATCAATAAACAACATGAAATATTTCTCACCTTGAGTACTTTGAGTTCTCATAGGTCCACATAAATCAGTGAAAATGAGCTCTAACATTTGAGTGGTCAAGTATTCCTTTGTTTTGATCCACCTTCTAGCCTACTTCCCATGTTGAAAATGTTCATAAAGTGTTTTGGATGGCTTCGTAATCTTTAAAAGATTTTTGATTTATTGCTTCATATTGATGATGACATGATTGTCAAAATTTATATGTCCCATTTTCCTGTGCCATATCCAACTTTCTTAAATCTAACTCAAACAACATCTTTGACCTGTGATGTCTGATAACATATATAAATTATTACTTGTTCTCTACGTATTTGTAACCAACACACCTGAATCTTTTCTCCTAATTATAATTTTTTTTGCATTAAACTTTATTGTGTGTACCTAATCACACATTTGACTTACACTCAAAATATTATACTTAAGACCTTATACATACAAAACATTTTTAGTTTTATTTCTATCGTTATCCAAACTTAGTGTACCTTTTTTGATAATTTTGGCAGTAGTATTATCTCTAAATTTCATTGTGCCATCATTGAACTTATTGAAGGTTATGAACTTTATTTTGTCTCCTGTCATGTTCCTTGAACATCCACTATCAATGAACCATGGATTTCCTTCATTTCTTACATGCCAATCTATCTATACTAACATAGATTTTTTAGCTTGTTTCTTCTGCCCTGAACTTATCTAAACTTTCTTATTGATGAATGGAGCCTTGAAAATTTGGTCCTTCTTGACTGACTCAAACATTATTATATAGTACTGAGCTATGTATCCAAAGATATTATACTTGGAACATATTATATCCTCTTCATTAAAGCCTAATAGAGGAGTAAAAGAATTTTGGCTTCTCCTTGACTCTACATGAGTTTTCTTCTCCTTATTTCTAAAATTTTTAGCCCTTTTTTGAAATTATATTTTCTTATGACCATATCCATTAAAATAAAAATAGTAACTATAAAAATAGGACCTATTTATGTATCTTTGACCTGATTTCCTTTTGTAGCTCTGTTCCTTCTAGCCTTCTTTATTTGAGATTTTCTTTGTGTTCTTAACTTCTTTCCTTTATATTTCCTCTTTTATAATAGCTTTAGCATAGCTCTTTCTTTTTTATATGTTAAACTTGTCTATGAAAGTAGTGGCCTCCCCTTTCTCTTTTTCAAATTTGATACCTATCTTATTTGACATTGATCTTTGACTTTCTAATATCATATTCAACATATTGGTGTTATTCTTAAATTTTGAATCATTGGCTTCTCTATCATTGATTGCCTTATTTATTTTCTCAAGATCTTCTTTTAAAGAAGTAATTTAAATAACATACCTTTCACATTCTTCACTTACTTTTTTCAACTATGTTGTTAGGTCTTTTTCATTCTTCTTAGCTTCTTCAAAGTGTGCTTGTAGATCTTCAATTGTTTCCTTTGACTACATTTCATTTTTCTTCATCTGGAGCTTTAATCTTCGATTCTTCTTCTCAAGAGCTTTTAACTCTTCTAAGGAACAAACTAGTTCTCCTTCCTGATTCAATTCAGCTTCATCTTGTTCTTCTTGATCATCTATACTTTTACTTATGGAGGCATCTTCATGTATGACCATGAATAAAATCTTTTCTTCTTCTGAATCACTGACTCCACTATCTTTGACTAAGATAGGATCTTTAGAATACAAACTCTTCTTCTCGAATCCCTTCTTTAATTTTTATTCAAAATTCTTCTTGTATGTATATTTCCTTCTTCATTGTCATCATTACCCTTTTATAGGCCCTTAGCTACAAAATGTCTAATATTTCTAGAATTAAAACATCGAAAAGGTAATTTTCCTTGATATTTACCTATGCCTTTTTTGGCTTCTGAATGAATAGAGCTCCTTTGTCATCTTCATCATTGCTACAACTGTCACTTAATTCTTAAATCTTAGCCTTCTCTTTCTTTGATGTTTTGAAAGTAACTTCTCTCTTTGAGTGTTTCTCTTGTTCGGTCTACATCTCATATACCGAAAGAATACCATGTAGTTCATCCATCTTTATCTTGGCTAAATTTTTCATCTCTTTAATTGCTAAAACTTTTGCATCATATCTCAATGGTGGAGATCTAAAAAAAAAATTACCATGATTGATTCTTCTATATTTTCTCTAAGACCTTGAATCTGATTAACTATTTGATCAACACACAAGAGATAACTTGTTATATTTTCCTCCTCTTCCATATTCGAACTCTCAAACTATCTTCTAAAAGTGTGAAGCTTAGCTTGTTGAACCTTTCCATCACTTTTGTACATATTCTCAAGCTTTACCTAAGTTTCATGAGTAAATCTACATTACATAACTTTAATAAATTTTGATTCACATAAACCACATAAAATAGCATTTAAATCTTTAGCATTATTTTCAGTTGCCTTGTTTTTTGTTAGAGTAGTTACAAGTGTTTGTGGCTCTTCATATTCCTCTACCACTGCTTACCAAATTTTGAATCTAAGAGCCATCAAATAAGTCCTCATCCTTATGCTCCAAAAAGCATAATTTGTCCCATCAAACAAAGGTTACTTATTTATAGAAAAACCTTCATGTGATCTATCTGTCACACTTTCCCTGATCTACCTTCAAGATATAAAACTTTTCTAAGAGGAACCTGCTCTAATAATAATTGTTAAGCATGAAATATACTGAGATGGTGGGCAATCATTATATTATATATCTTTTACTCAATTTGATTTCTATTTATTAACCACTTAATCACATATTCAAGATATGCAATAAAAATGAAATAAGAGAGAGAGAGAGAGAGAGAGAGAGAGAGAGAGAGAGAGAGAGAGAGAGAGAGAGAGAGAGAGAGAGAGAGAGAGAGACCATATTTTTATGTGGAAACCCAAAGTGGAAAAAACCATAGAAAACAATCTCAAGTATATGAATTAGCACCAACTCAAGTTACAAAGTTTACAAGCACCACTTGCAGGAGCACAAACCCCTTTTACAAATACCAACACAACAAATATTTGGGAGCAAGAACCTTTTACAAAGATTTGTGAGTACTAACCCACAAGAGCACCAACCCCTATTGTGTATAAAACACAACTATCTCTCAATGTTTTTTGACCCAACAAGTGATAGAAATATACAATATCTCCTTTTCTCTCCTCTTTTCTTATACCAAAAAACTATAAAACCATGCGTTCTCTCAAGACTTTATTATAGCATTACAAATGACCTTTGCCATTTGCCCTTTGTGACCCTTTAATCCTCATGGAAAATAGAACCCAACTTACATGACCCTTTGTATCCTTGCATTTTAAAAGTCATATGGTGACCCTTAATAAGCAAATGCATCCTTTCCTCTTTGCTCTTCATCTTGGTGACCTTTTGAATTCCTTAAGGTGGCTCTTCACAAAAAAATTCACCATACCCTCTTTTTTCTTCACTTGGTGACTCTTGGAATTCTTCAAAATAACTCTTCATGTGAAAATGCATCCCATTCCTCTTTTGTCTTTACCTAGTTACTCTTTGACTTCTTTATGAGTCCTCTTTTGACTTTTGTGCAACTAAAAATATATTCATTAATATTACATAAATATCAACATACATTAGCCAAGATATGAATATTAAATACACCATTAAATGATATGGGGCCTTTATCACCAATAATGCTAGACCTTTGACATCAATGATAGTATTTCTAACACAAAGAAAAACTCTCAAGCAACCAAGGGTATGGAGTGATCAAAAGACATCATTGTAAGACTAACTTTTTCTTTGACATGAATAGAAGGAAAGGTAGCTTACAAATAATTTTCAGCTATGATAATGAGTGGTCAAAGGGAATATCTAGGAAGTCCCACAAAAGACAAATAGTTTGTTGGCCCTTCACCATGAATATTCTCCTTCCAAATCATGTAAAAGGTATTCCAACCAAGGAATCAATTTTTTTGTTTTAAATATTCATCATTCCTTATAGAGGTAGTCTGAGTAATGATTTTTCATGCAAAAGTGTGAAGATTCCAAGCATGACAAAAGGTTTATTCTAGCTAGGAGCATATTGGCAAAACTTGGAGGGGTATTTTACAATTTTGTAATTTTTCAAAATATAACCCCTATTCTTAGATTTGAAATGGGTGTAAAAAGTGTATAAATAGAGGACTTATCTTCTATCCTTTGGTTTTTATTGGTCTTTGTTCTTTCTCTAAAGTATAGGCTTTTCCAAATTTTGGGATCACTACTATGTGCATTTTGTCTTTTTTATTAAGGTAGTTGTAGCTATACAACCATTAGCAAGCTTTGAGATCATGTCTATATGTCTCCCTTATGTAACATGGAGTAAATCCATCATGCTTATCTCCATGGTAGCATTTTGAAACATTGATGTATGTAAAAATTTCTTTCAAGTATAATGGAAAATACCTGTGGTTCTTACCTTTTTCCTATTAATGAAATGGAATGAGATATTTTACATCCTATGTTGATTGGATATCTAGTTTTGTTCTTATAAATGGTTGTCATCTTGGGCATAGATTTGGGTTATATATCCTTTCTTGCATATAAATTTTGAAATGTTTTTTGGAATACCTTGTAAGGGCACCCTAGGTTTAATGAATTTGATAGGGAAAGGTATTTGAGATTCTAAGTGCCATGTATGCCCTATGGTTTCATCTATCATTTGGGTACTTACATTGTATTGGCACCAATAAATGTAAATTACTCTTAGAAGTTCCCCTTATCTTGTTAGTAATTTTTTATACATCTTTGTAATGAGTGATGTCATGTATTTTGAAAGAAACCATACTATTTAAAAGCCACAAGCACACCACCCTTTATTTTTAACTAACTTTTCATACCCTAACCTATACTCTAAATAAAAACATTGTTGCATACTATAAGTGTTATTTTCCTACAAATACATAAAATCTTGCCTGTATAACATGTGTTTGCATTTTGTGCATTAAATACTTAGCACTAAAGTTTTTCATTCATCCCATGTTGTGGAATATTCTTTACAATAAAGATTACAGTCATATACCCATCTGTCTTTAGTAGCTTGTATGTGACCTAGAGAATTTGTTCAACCTATATGACAACCCTTTTTAGGTGGAGTGAATAAATTTGGTTGTGCCCTAGTCACATTTGTGTTCCCTTGTACAAATAATCCCAATATAGGTTTAATTTCATAATCACTCCATGTGAGCAAGCTACCACTCACACTCACCTTGGTTTAGGGAGAGCTATAAGTAGTAGGGAGGTAATAATACCCTTTGTCGATGTCTCTCAATAATTTTCTCCATTCAGTCCATTCTTAGTGCCAAACCCTCCCTAGGATAAAATGGCATCTTAGTTTTCCATTTTCTTCAAGTATTCAAGGTCAAACAAAATAGGTGTACAACTAGGAATCACCACTCAACTAGCATAGTTACTAAAGACTCTTACAGACAGATGATAGCATAAGTTTAGGCTTGAAAATTTTCTTGACCATTATTTTCTAAAGTAATATGGACTGCATTTTTAGATGATTTTGTCCATAATATCTTATGTGTTTGAAATTTGGGATATTTAAGTGTGATTTTTTATCTTGGTCGTCAACATCATAGCAATCTACTAGGGACATGCCAAGAATTAAGATATTTGATTAATTTGTCATCTATTGAATTTATTGCAAATAGTTGTGAATTTGTCAAGTTTTGAGATGGTTTTCACTATTTGAACATGAATCTGAAAGGTTCATTATCTTTATTCTAATATATCATCACTAATTTTAGTAAGATATGGCTTTAGTATGTATCATTAAATTTTTTTAAATGGTTGTATTCAAGAAGTTTACTTCTAGTGGTGACTCAATAACATCATTTGGTTTTAAAGTAAGATTAGTGCTTGCTTGGAATAAATTAATTTTTTTAGGGTTATTTTACATACAAAGATGAAAGGACTAAGGTCATCCTTCAAAGGTTACTCATCTAAAAAACTTTTCTAACCCCTAAGTGTTCATCAAAAAGGAAGGAGAGAAGTTTCGAGACCTGTTGACGAGTAAAGTGTAGCTATAAAAGAATGTTTGGGCTATCAAGATTCTCGTAATCGTAAAAATTTTATCAAAATTTATATTATTGAGGATTATCAAGCTCCCTAGTGACTCAGAATCATATGGTCTAATTAATTTTCCATCTCCTCCTCAACCAATTCAATCTCCTCCTAAGTTTGATCACTGAAGCCCACCTTATTTACCCCCTCATATCCCTTTGCCATTTATTTCAGATTCTACTATTGAACTAATCATGAGGCATAGGGAATAAAATGAGAATGAACATCCTACATTATACATTCCTAGATTTAGGCCTATTGATTTTAATCAAATGCAAGGATATCTTAATGAAGTCATGAATGAAGTAAGGAACTACCTTCCAAAATTTCAAAGGAATAATGTGGTGAGTGGTGATCAAAACTTGAGGGATTTTCATAATATACTTGAATATTATGAGGTTGAACATAAGGATGTGTCAATCAATTTGTTTATACACACACTAGAAGAAGACACTTGTGAATGGTTCAATTCCCTTCTTCATAAATGCATTGATTCATGGGAATAAATGAAGAAAGTTTTTAAAATTCAGTATGGTGATAGGATTGATAGAGATTTATTTGGGTTGATTTTGAAAACATCAAAATGAATCCTAATTACTGTGTGAAGGACTTTAATACAAGGTTCAACAAGACCTTGATGTGGCTACCTTAAAACATAAGGGCTAGTGATACAACATGTTTGATCAAATACTATGATGCCTTTTATAATAAGGTTGCATGCTACTTGTGGGATAAGTCTCCCATAAACTTGTGTGTGGAATTCAATATGGCCATCCAAATTAATAAAAATATAATGGTTTTGGGTAAGCCCATGAACAAGTGGGCTGACGTAAAATTGGTCAATATGGAAAAGATGTAGTCCACTCAGACAACTAGCCTTGAGGAGACTATTAAAACATTGGCCTCCGCTATCAAGTTGATGTCTTATAAGCTAGCTAGGGCTGAGAAGGAACTCCCTTATGGTTCTAAAAGTGAGGAGAAAGCCTAGAGTTATAATCAAGCACAAAATATACATACAGATAATGCCAAAAATTAGGAGAGAGGTGTCGGGTAAGAGCTGCATAATCCATTAGACACCAAAGTGAATGTTGTATCTTGTGATTTTCAAATTGATTGGTGTGACACATGCTTCCTACCACATCCTCCATGTGATACTGATGAACTAGTTGATGAAGATGCATATGATCTTAAGTCCATGTCTGATGATGGTGAGCTTATGATTTTTAATTATCAAGATTCCCAATATAGGTGTTTTCCCTCCATAGAAATGATGAGTGATACCATTGCTGATCAATTTTGGAGTGCAATCAAGAAGGTATGTGTCTCTACATCTGAATTTGTTGGTAATGCTAATATGATGCAAGCATATGAATTTCCTAATCATGATGTAATTGAATAATGTGTGCTCTAACCAAAGTGTCACAGATGAATGTGTAACTGGGTAACCTCATTGGGAATGTGAATGTTGTTGAGAAACCAACTATTCTTGATGTTGGGTTTGACAACAATGGTGTTGTTTGGAAAATGACAATTAATGAAGCTAGATTTATCTTTTATGCCCCTAAGGATGAATAATTTCTAGTTTTTTAAAGCATTACTTTGAGTATAGAAATGACATTGATGAATTTGAAACATTCTTGCTTGGTACTTAAGTGACTACAATAAAAAAACAAGCTTATTTATATATATTAAAAAGGTACCAAGATATTTTACTATGGTCTTAAACATATTTGAGACCACATAGGGAACATTTATTTCAATACTTCATCCCATTACATCCTAGTAAAAATACCTTCAGGCAAGTGCAAAGATTGGTTTACTTCATCTTGGCCACCAAGCTACTATAAATGTTTAAGAAACTAAGGGATGATGAGATATTAGAGACACCAGTTAATGACAAATATTTGAAACATTTCCTTGATTGAGCTCATAACTATGTACATACTGTATACTATATATTATTTTTGGTTTGTTTCCCGTCTACTTTGGGATTTGCTTGAAGAGTTACTTTCATGTTTTTTTATCATTTGTTCATATTTAGATCCACTTGATTTATTATTTTTAGTTTGCCTTATTTTTTTAGCTTTTATTGGTAGTTTCTATGAATTGACTAAGTGTTGACTCGGTGGCCCAATAGATTGACACCTGGTTTTATGCTCTAGATTTATTTTCACACTCATAAGGGGTGTAATGCATAGGCAAGAGCCAATGTTGGTTCTTGTATTTACACTAGGGTTATATGTCGGTGTGGTGGTCCTCAAGCCTATGTGACATGAAGAGAAACACATATCATTTTTTTATTCACATAGTAGTTTTAATCACAAAAAGAATTTTATATGGAGGGATATTAGCCCACATGAGAACACTTTTAAGACACATCCATATCACATGAGCATTCTTCCATATTATAAATAGTTTAAATGATTGATCCCATGACATGCCTATGTGAAGGAAAAGAAAAACAAGATAAAGTAACATTTAATGATTGATGTGGAAGGGAAGGCACATGGATATAAATAGATAGCTTGATAGAGGTCAATGCACTGACTAAATTTAAAATTTACAAGTTACATTCCAAAGTTCACCATAGGTTCAAAGGTCAAAATGTAGCTACAAAATAGTTCTACCATTTATGCCATAAGTCTAGAGTTTGAAACACAAATTGCATTTATGGATAAAGAATTCTAAAGGCTTTTTCATGGGAAGAGCAAGTGTAAAAATCAAACATTGAAATGACAAGTTGTAATCTACTTTGATGTTTTTGAAACAAAAAATGCAAAAAAGAATAACATGGTGAAACCTTAGTGGTTGAATTGCTTCAAATTTGTAAATTGTTTTCATTCCTGTAAATCTTGTGAAAGATATGAGGAGCATGATAGTACATGGTAGAAAGGGAAGATGTAAAAGTAATTTGAAAGTTTCATAAATTAAAAATTGTTCATTGGTCTCCAAATCTTACAAGAGTAAGAGTAAATAATAGGAAAGAAAAATTCATTATGTGGAAGGTTTTTGAATAGTTTGAATGCCTCATTAGATATCATGAAGGGATTGTACCATCTGTAGACTACCTCGATAGCATCCATTATTTAGTATAAATAAAAAGGGATTAATTATGTATCCATTTAAATTTCAAACATGACTTGATACAAGTCTTCTCTCTATGTCTATTGTGGTTTGTGTCTTCAGTATCTACATGCAATGCATTACTAAACCTTTAGTGTGGGACTATTTCATATTGACTACAAGTTTAAAAATGATTTTCAATCAGTTTCCCTTCTCATGCAATATTAACCACCATTATGTCAGTGGCAGCCATTGAACTCATCTCTCGTATTTATCTAAAAACAAATATCAGAGATAACACTCCTATATCTTGTTGACCATATCAATGTTCTCATCATATGGATGATGATATGATAAGTAATGAAGCCAACAAATGACCAAAGCAAGAAAATAAACCCATCCAATAATTGATAGTAAATATAATGTCATGATCACTTACTATGATCTTTGAGGTCCTTTGTAGCTTATAAATTATATCTATAAAATATAATGTTGTTGTATGTTTGATATAACAAGATGTGATAAGGGGAAAAAATGGACATATTTAGTGAGTCTATCAATGAAAACTATGGTGATTATTTTCCTTTCACACTTTGGGAAACTTGTTATGAAATGAATAGAAACTTCTCCCCACCTCTAACTAGGATTAGAAAATAATAGCAGAAAATGAAAGGTTTTATTATCTAAACCTTGTTTTGCTAAAAAACCATGTATTCAGCTAAAATCATTCTAGACATTCTATTTGAGCCCTTCTAGTAAGAATTCCTACTTGATCTTATGATAGGTCTTCAACAATATTGAGTTCCCACTTAATGTTGAAGCATGTATCTTCATAAGAACAATTTTGTTGATGTTTGTGTTCTTACATATGCATAACGACTAATTATACCATAGAGTGCCCCATTACCATACAATTTTTTTCTGACATGCTCAAATCCTCTTGGATCTTTTGAATCAAAGTATATTTATTTGTGTCATTTAAAAATTATATTTAATATCCTCCACCCAATCTTCCTATAATATGAATATTACACCCAATATTTCTTATGTGGATTCAGACTTATTAGATAACACAATAACCACTCTAATATCCATTCCTCTCTTGTAGATAATATCAAAGTAATACTCCAACATCTTGAAGAACTAGTTATCTTCCTTCTCCAAATGATAACCATTGTTCTATAATTTTTTTTAGACTAACATGATCTATTTGCATCATAGAGTTTCTTCCTATAAAATAATGTCTCCATTATTTGTATATGTGAAGGATAACCATAATTTGTTTATAATATTAAGGTTTTAGTAAATTTTTTACCTTTACTTAAAAATTATCATAATAAATAGGTCAAAATTACTTTCCAAGTTATGTCATTACTATCCAAGTTAGGCCCCCCATACCATACACTAAATCATCAAATTCAACAGTTAAATATTTGGAAAAGTAAAAAGCAGCTATATCTAGAGTGGTGCATAGTGTCTCCTTCAATGTCTTAAATGCCCTAGTGGGTGGCTCATAACAATTGAAGGAGTAATTATTAAATTAAGTTGCGAGTGGTGTTGTTATACTTCTTAATTTTTAAAAAATCAATGATAGTAATAGGTGATCCCTATGAATCCCCATAGGTTCTTGAAGGTTTAGGAACTTTTCATTTGACCATGGCCTTTATATTATAATATTCCATATTTATGCATTCATAGGAAACATTGTGACCTAGGTACTCCACATCCTTAACTATAAATCACATTTGGAAAGTTCAAAATATAAATGATTTTATGAAATAATATCCAAAATATGATTTACATGTTGTATATTTTAACCCCATGTTTTTATTTACATTTGATTGTCATAAAGAAAACATAGAGATATGTCTAATTAAACTCCAAAATGTATATGCTACATTTTTTTTTGCCAAAGGGCATTAATATAAATTTATACTACATCCATCAAGGAATTTATTAATTTTGTCTTATGTATATTCTCATATTTGATTTTATTCTAATGATAACTTTAGAAAATATCATGTTTCATAATATATGTAATTCCATAATAAATAATCAATTATAAAAATTGTAAACTTATTTTAGATTTAAAGTATTTTTTGGGTTTCATGATGTCTAGACACATGCACCGAATATCTTCCTTATTAAAAACCATCACCACTAGAGAGGAATACACACTATGTAAATAATGAATAATTTTTTCCTCATGCATTTATTTTACCTTCATTTAAATCTCACACTATTATACGTATGGGTATCTATAAGGTCAAATGTTGGGTGGTTAGGTACCTTGTACCAGTTAAACAACACGATCATCAAGTAATTTGGGTTGTATTCCTTTCAACATATCTCAAAAAAATACAAAGTAACCCTATAAAATTGTAATAAAATATTATATTATAGCCCCCTTTGATGGTCATGCTTCTAATGAAAATTTTGCACTACAAAACCACTTTATTTCTTTCTAATGATATTTTGCATCTAATGAGAGCTAACCAAATGTTCATAATTTACACATAGCCCATGTAATTTAAATATATTTCCTTATAATTTAAAAATATATAAGAGATCCATGAAATTCAACTCAATTGACTCTAAGGTAGTGATCCAATAGATTACTAACACAATTTTTGTCCTTCCCATGGGAATACAAAACATGGAAAAATATAGTATTTAATCTACCCTGGTTAGTTTAATGCAATGAAATTTATGAATATAATCTATTTGACCATCATTTATAATCATGATATGAAATTATGGAGTGATTTTAAAAAAATAAGTTCAATTAGGAAACCAACTTATTCTTGATGAAAGTATAGGTGCTTCTCGAGTTATTGAATAATGTTGCATTATTTTAATTTAGAAAACCCACTACTTTAAGCGATTTTTGGGTGATGATGCTGATTGATAGTGAATTCCAAGAAATAATAGGTTATGTATAACCTATTTATGTATATTTTTCATCAACACCTTATGATTCTACTTATAGGTTGTGTAAAAGGGGCCAAAATTTTCCCAAAACTGTAGAAAGTTAAAATTATTGCATTAAAAAAAGTTGGACGTGACTTGAAAAGGAAAATTTTAAAAACAAAATTGTGAAAATTGCAAAAATTAAGAAATAAAATTTACAAAAGGAAAAAGTGAAAAAACCAAAGGTGAAAAATGCAAGTGTTGAAAACTAAGTTGGAGCCAAAAGGTAAAATGGCAAAATAAACCTATATATTGCATTTTCTCATTCTTTGCTTGTTCAAGCTCCTCCATAGAAGAATATTGAAGGTCTCAAAATCCAATGTGGGCTACCCCAAAGAAGAACTCTCAAGAAGTCAAGGGTATGGAGTGATCAAAATCCATCATTGTAAGACCAGGTTGTCCTTTGGCATGAAAAGAAGGAAGGGCAGTTGTCAACTAATTTTCAGCTATGATAATGAGTGGTTGAAGGAAATCTCAAATAAGTTGCACAAAAGACAAATAGTTTGTTGCCCCTTCACCATGAATATTATCCTTTCAACTTGTGTAAAAGGCATCTCCAACTAAGAAATCAATTTTTTTTTTACAAATATTTATCATTAATTATAGAAGCAATTAGAGCAATGATTTTAATTACAAAAGGGTGAAGATTCTAGGAATGCAAAATGGTATATTCTCACTGGGAGCATATTGGAAAAACATGGGCATGTATTTTACAATTTTTTTAATTTTACAAAATACAAACCCCATTCCTAGATTTGAAATGGGTGTATAGGGTGTATAAATAGAGGGATTCCCCTCTATCCTTTGGTTGTTATTGGTTTTTGTTCTTTTTTCCATTGATAGGCTCTTCCACATTTTGGGATCACTGTTGTGTGCATTTTGTCTCTCTTACTAAGGTGGTTGCAGTTGTACAACCATTAACAAGATTTGGAAGCATGCCTATATGTCTCCCCTATGCAACATGAAGTAATTCCACCATGCTATGGAAAATACCTATGGTTATTACCTTTTTCTTGTTAATGGAATGCAATGAGATGTTTTACATGCTATGGTTATTGGATATCTATTTTTGTGCTTATGTATGGTCGTCATCTTAGGCATAGATTTGGGTTATAAACCCCTTTTGCATAGATATTTTGATTTTTTTTGTTGAATACCTTTTAAGGGAACCCTAGGGCTAATAAATTTGATAGGGAAAGGTATTTTAAATTCTTAGTGTAGTGTATGCTCTAGGGTTTCATCGATCATTTAGTTACTTGCATTGTATTGGCACCAAAGAATTCAAATTACTCCTGGTAGTTACCCTTAGTTTGTTAGTCATTTATTTTACATCTTTGCAATGAGTGATGTCATATATTTTGAAAAGAACCCTATTATTTGAAAGCCACAAGCACACCACCCTCCAGCTTTATCTAACTTTTCATACCCCAACCTACCCTATAAATAATAACTCATTGCATACTATAAGTGTTATTTGCCTACAAATATATAAAATATATCCTATATAGCATGTGATTACATTTTGTACATTAAATACCTAGCACTATAGTTTTCCATTCATCTCATGTTGTTGAAGATTCTTTAGAATGAAGATTGTAGTCATATACCCATCTATCTTTAGTATCTTGTATATGACCAAGAGCATTTTTTCATCTTGTGTGACAACCCTTCTTAGGTAGAGTAAATAATATTAGTTGTGCCCTAGTCACATTAATGTTCCCTTGTGCCAATAATCCCCATAGAGGTTAAATTTTACAATCACTCCATGTGAGCAAGCTACTACTCACTCTCACATTGATTAAGGTAGAGCTAGAAGTATTAGGGAACTAACCATACCCTCTATTGATGCCTCTCAATAATTGTATCCATTTGGTCCCTTCTTGATGCCAAACCCTACATGAGATACAATGACATCTTAATTTACTATTTTATTCAAGTGTGCAAGGTTGAACAAAAGATTTGTATAACTAGGAACCACCACCTACCTAGTATTGTTACTAGGGACTCTTGTAGAGAGATGATTGGATAAATTTAGGCTTGAAAAAATTCTCTACCGTTATTTGCCAAGTTAATCTCAACTACATTTTTAGATTATTTTGTCCATGATATCTTATGTGTTTGAAATTTGGGACTATTTAAGCATGAATTGTTATCTTGGTTGTCATCACCATATCATTCCACTAGGGACATGGTAGGAATTAAGAGATTTGATTAATTTTACATCTATTGAATTTATTAGAAAGAGTTGTGAATTTGTCATGTTTTGAGCTGGTTTCCACTATTTGAACATGAATATGAAAGGTTCATTGTCTTTGATTTCATACGTCATCACTAATCTTAATAAGATATAGTTTTAGTATGTGTCACTACATGTTTATATTCTAGAAAGTTGCTTCTAGTGGTGACTAGAAAACATCATTTGGTTTTAAACCAAGATTAGTGCCTACTTCAAATATGTTCACCTTTGGGAGTTATTTTACATGCAAATCTAGAAGGAACAAGGTCATCCTTCAAAGGTTACTCATCTAAGAAACTTTTCTCACCCCTAAGTGTTCATCAAAAAGGAAAGAGACAAGTTTGGAGACCTGTTTAAGAACAAAGTGTAGCTAAAAAAGATTATTTGGACTATCAAGATTCTAGTAATCCTAAAAATTTTATTGAAATTATAATTATTCAAGATTCTCATAGCTCCCTAGTGATTTAGAATCATATGGTCCAATTTATTTTCCATCTCCTTGTCAAACAGTTGAAACCCCTCATAAGTTTGATCACCCAAGCTTGCCTCATTTACCCCCTAATATCCTCTACCATTTATTTCAAAACCCACTATTGAACTAAACATGAGGCATAAGGAATAAGATGAGAATGAGCATCCTGCATTGCTAGATTTAGGCCTACCAATTTTAATGAATTAGAAGGATATCTTAATGAAGTCTTGAATAAAGTAAGGAACTATCTTCCACAATTTCAATGGAATAATGTGGTGAGTGGTGATTAAAACTTGAGGGTTTTTCACAATATCATTAAAGATTATGAGGTTGAGCATGAGGATGTATGCATCAATTTGTTTATGTACACACTAGAAGAAGACACTCATGAATTGTTTAATTCCCTTCTTCTTGGATGGATTGATTCATTGGTAGAAATCAAGAATGTTTTTAGAATTCAGTATGGTGACATGATTGATCTAATATTTGTTTTGTTTGAGTTTGAATAAATTAAAAAGAGTTATAATGAGTGTGTGAAGGACTTTAATACAAGGTTCAACAAGACCCTAATGTGGCTACCTTAAAACATAAGTTGCAGGGATGCATCATGCTTAATCAAATACTGTGATGCCTTTGATAATAATGTTGCATGATACTTGTAGGATAAGTCTCCCATGAACTTGTCATTGGCATTCAATATGGCCATCCAAATTAATAAAAATGTAAAGGTTTTGGGTAAGCCCATGAACAAGTGAGTTGATGTAAAATTGGTCAATATGGAAAAGATGCAGTCCACTAAGACAACCAACCTTGAGCAGACTATTAAAAATTTGGCCTTTGATATAAAATAGATGTCATATAACCTATCCAAGGTTGAGAAGGGGCTCCCTTATGGTTCTAAAAGTCAAGAGAAAACTGAAAATAAGAATCAAGCACCAAAAGGTCCTACACATAATGATAGAAATTAGGAGAGAGGGGTTGGGATATAAGTAGATAATCCTTTAGACACTAAAGTAATGTCGTATCTTATGATTTTGAAATTGAATGGTGTGACAAATGCTTGCTCCCACATCCTCCATGTGATACTGTTGAACGAGTTCATGAAGATGTAGATAATCCTATGTCTATGTTTGATGATGGTGAGCTTATGATATTTTATTATCAAGATTCCCCATATAGGTTTTTTGCCTCCATAAAATGATGAGTGATACAACTACTGATCAATTTTGGAGTGCAGTCAAGAAGGTATGTGTCCTAACATATGAATTTGAGTGTGATGATAATATGACACAAGCATACGAATTAGCCAATCATGATGTAATTGAAGATCTGAACTGTGTTCTAACCAAAGTGTCACACATGAATGTGTAATTGGGTAACATCAATGGGAATGCGGATGTTGTTGAGCAACCAACTATTCTTGATGTTGGGTTTGGAAATAATGGTGTTGTTTTGAGAATCAAATTCAATGAAGATAGGGTTATCTTTTATTCCCTAAGGATGAATATTTTTCATTTTATTTAAGCAATACTTTGAGTGCAAAAATGACATTGATGAATTTTAAGAATTCTTTCTTAGTACTCACCTAACTATAGCTAAAAAACAAGCTTATGTATAGCTATTAGAAAGTTACAAAGATATTTTACCATGATCTTATCCATATTTGAGACAATATATCAAGGATTTGTTTCAATACTTCATCCCATTACATCCTGGAAGCAATACCTTTAAGCAAGTGTAAAGATTGATTTACTTCATCTTGGCCACCAAGCTGCTGGAAAAGTTGAAGAAACTAAGGGATCATGAGATATCAGAGCTACCATTTAATGACAAATATATGAAACATTTCCTTGATTGAGCCCATAACTATATACTATATAGTCTTATTTCTTTGTTACTTCATTTCCCCTTTGATTTAGTATTTGCTTGTACAGTTCTTTTCATGTTTTTGTTCATGTGTTCATATTTAAATCCTCCTAATCTATTTTTGTTAGTCTACCTTGTTTTTTTAAGCCTTTATGGGTAGTTTCTATGAACTACGTGTGGACTTGGTGGGCTAATGGATTGGCACCTAGTATTATGCTCTAGAGTTCTTTGCACACTCATATTGGGTGTACATCCTTAGATGAGAGTCGATGTTTGTCCTTGGATATACACCAGGCTTATATGCTAGTGTGGGGGTCCTCAGGCATACATGGCATTAAGAGAAATACATAGCATTTGTTTTATTGACATATTAGTTTTAAGCACAATAAAAATTTTATATAGAGGGATATTACCCCACATGGGAACACTTTTAAGACACATCCATATAACATGAGCATTCTTCCACATTGGAAATAGTTAAAATGGTTGAGCTCATGCCATACATACGTGGAGGAAAATAAAAACAAGATAAATTATCAGTTCATGATTGATGTGGAAGGGAAGGCACGTGGTTATAAATAGATAACTTGATAGAGGTCAATGCATTGACTGAATTTGAAAATTACAAGGTACATTCTAAATTTCACCAGAGTTTCAAAGGTCAAAAAGTAGTTACAAAATAGGTCTAGAATTTATGCCATAAGTCTAGAGTTTGAAACACAAACTACATTTGGGGATAAAGAATTCTATAAGCTTTTTAATGGCAAGAGAAAGTGTAAAAAATGAAAATCAAAATGAAAATTTGTAATCTGATTCGATGTTTCTAAAACTAGAAATGCAAAAAGGACTATCATGGTGAAAATTTGGTGGTTAGCTTTCTTGAAATTTGTAAATTGTTTTCATTCCTCTAAATCCTATCAAAGACATAAGGAGCATGGTAGTACACGAAGAAAAGGGGAGATGGTAAATTAGTTTACAATTTTGGTAAATTGTAAATTATTCATTGGTCTCCAAATCCCACAGGAGTAGGAAGAAATAATAGGCAAGAGAAATTCCTTACGTGGAAGGTAGGTTAATAGTTTGAATTCGTCATTAGCGATCATGAAGGGAATGTACCATCTGTAGACTACCTCGATAACATCCACTCTTTAATACAAATAAAAAGGGATTGAATGTGTATCCATATAAATTTCAAACATGGTTTGATATAAGTCTTCACTATATGTTTGTCATGGTCTGTGTCTTCAACATCTACATTCAATGCATTACTAACCCCTTAGTGTGAGACTACTTCATTTTGACTGGAAGTTTTAAAATGGTTTTCTATTAGTCACCCTTCTCATGTACTATTAGAATCCTATGGTTTCATAAATACCAATGCCCTGCATTAATTTTGAAATGACATTTTAGTTTTTTTTTGCCCAATGTAAGTCAATAATGTTCTCTACTATCTATTATATTACCTTGCATTCTATAGATAATATTGATAATTTTATCGATTCAATGATTCAATAGGCCTGGGATCTTTTTTGATAATGCTAATGTTCTTATGAATTATAACCTTTATTCAATAAAAAGAAATTTATGAGTTCATAACATAAGTCAAGATGTTAATTCATTTACATCACCAAAATTTTGTTAGGTCAATCGGTATTTGTACTAAAAAGGCATAATCATTATTGCATCTATGAACATTTTACTACTTAGTTTATAATCTCATCTTCACGGTGTGGGCTTAGAAATAGATTTGATTGACTAGAATGCTTGTATAAAGCTAACACGAGGTGCAACTAGAAATCTTTTGCAATGTATGCAATTCTAGGGAAGCCCAGCATAACATGACCATTGAGGACTTAAATGGCATGTTGAGAAAGAACCCAAGTGCTATGGAAAATTTAAGTATTTGGTATAAAGGGTTTTATAAGGCTAAAGGGCATTGGCTGTTATGAATTTTTCAAACACCATAGTGACCATAGGGTTTTCAAATCATAAATTAATAGAATTTCTCTAAGAGAATTATATAAAAATATTATTGACATGGTGGAGAAGCATGAATTACCTAGTGGTATCCAACATCAAAATAAATGGATCAATGCTAGTGTTGCATATAAAATATGGTTGAAAAACCTTGAAAATGCTCTAAAAAAGACACCCAATATAAACATTTCAAATAGAGATGGATTATTTTGCATGGTGACCAAAAAAATAATGGCCACAAGGAAAGAGACAAATTTTTGGAAAAATATTCTACAGGGTACTCTACTCAACTAGGATAGAAATGGAGTTAAATATAAAAATACAAAAACTTTGCAAGTTTGAGAAATTGCAAAAAATATCCCCAAACTCCATTGGAAATTTGAGTGAGACATACAACTTGAAAAAAGTTGGTTCTCAAAATTCAAATTGCAATTTATTGTCAACTCTCCCAATCCCATCAGTCAAAGCAAGCATGGAAAAATTGAACCCAAGGAGAACTTCAAGGAGAATTGGAGGAGAGATGAAATTTTATAATTTTTCACTTGTGAAATTTATAAGTTGTACATATATCTCCCATTTCTACCAGTCAATGCTAGTCAACATGTGGCTTTAATGCAAGGGGGAGCTTCGACAGCTAAATGTAATATTACAAAATTGAAATTTTTAGTTGGAGTTCTAGATTTCCTAAAAGAAACTTATATGGAAAATGGGAATCCCAACTACAATTTGTAATTTTTCGAAATTACAAATTATAGTTTGATTTCTAGATTCCCTAAAATGATTTTTTGAGGGAATATAAAACTCCAAGTGTAATTTACAAATTTACATATTTGCAAATTGTAAATTACATCTGGAGTACCCACTTCCCTTAACAAACTTTAAATGGGAATTAAAAGTGTAAATTTAAAATTTGCAAAAGGGGCTAAGATTTCCCCAAAAGGGAAAAAGTGAAAATTAATGCATTTATGCATTAACAAATGTGGAGGAAACCCTGAAATGCAAATTTGTAAAACATAAATCTAAGAATTATAAAGTATGTAGAAATGAATTTTCAAAAGGAAAAAGTGCAAAAATAAAAGGTGCAAAATGCAAAATTTTGAAAAGCAGGTTGGAGCCAAAAGTTAAAATACACCTAAGTATTCTATTTTATCAAGATTTACTTGTTAAATCTCCTCCATGGAAGAATATTTCAGGTCTATAAATCTAAAGTGTTCCACTCTAAAGAATATCTCTTAAGTAGCCAAGGGTATATATTGATCAAAATTCATCATTACAAGACCAGCGTGTTCTTTATTGTTGAATATTTTGTATAAAAGGTTTTGCTAGGCCAAGGGGCATTAGTTGTTATGAAGTTTTCAAATTCTAAGTGACTTGAAGGTTTCAAAATTATAAATTAGTATAATTTCTCTATGATAATTCTAGAAAAGTATTATTGACATGGTGGAGAAGCATGAATTGCCTAGTGGTATCTAAAACCAAAATAAATGGATTGATGCCAGAATTGCATGTAAAAGAAGCTTGAAAAGCCTTGGAAATTATCAAATAACACACCCAATATCATCATTTCAAATAGAAATGGATTATTTTTATTTGATACAAAATAAAATAATGGCCACAAGGAAACAGTCAAGTTTCTATAAAAAATATTATGTAGGGTACTCTACTTAGCTAGGCTGGAAATAGAGTTAAAATGAAAAATCCAAAAAAATTGCAAGTTATGTAAATTATAAAAAGGATCCCAAAACTCACTTGAAAATTTGAGTGGGAAATACAACCTAAAAAAAATAGGATCTCAAAATTTAGCATGCAAATTATGGTCAACTCTCCCAATTTTGACAGTCAAAGCAAGCCTGGAAAAAGTCAGCCCAAGGAGAACTTTAGAGAGAATAAAAGGAGAGATGCAATTTTACAATTTTTCACTTGTGAAAATTGTAAATTTCACCTAGATCTCGCTTTTATGCCATTCAAAATTGGTCAATAGGTAGCTTTAATACAAGGGGGAACTTTCATAGCTAATTTTAATTTTAAAAAAAATTAAATTTTTAGTTGGAGTTTTGGATTCCCTAAGAGAAACTTTTGAGGGAAATGGGAACCACAAATGAAATTTTCATTTTTTAAAAATTATAAATAATATTTAGAGTTCCAAATTACCTAAAAGGATGTTTTGAGGGAATCCTTAACACAAAGTGTAATTTATAAATTTGCAAATCTGAAAATTGCAGATTGTATTCAAAGTTCCCATTTCGCTAAAGGAACTTTCCAAGGGAATTACAAGTGCAGATTGCAAATTTGTAAAAGGGGTTAGGATGTCCCCAAATGGACAAAAACTGAAAATTATTGCATTCATACATTAATAATTGTGTATAAAACCCTAAAAGTCAAATTTACATAAAACATATGTAAAAATTAAAAAGTATGAAAAAAACAAATTTTCAAAAGGCAAAAGTGCAAAAAGCAAAGGTGCAAAATGCAAAGTGTTGAAGAGTAAGTTGGATCCAAAAGGTAAAAGGGTAAAATAAACTTGATTATTACATTTTCTCATGTTTTAATTTTTTAATCTCATCCATGGAATAATATTGTAGGTCTGCAAATCCAAGGTGGGCTACTCCAAATATGATCTCTCAAGTAGCCAAGTGTATGGACTGATCAAAAGCCATCATTACAAGACTAGGTATGATATTGTAAATTGTGTGTAAAATGTAGTTATATTTCATGTAGGTGCATAAAGAAACATTCATTAAATAAAAATTAAAAAATAATCTTATTATATCAGAACGTAGACATAAAAGAATAATATAGTTTATTTTGATACAAAATGTTTGACGTTGTATATTTTATTTGTTATATTTGGGTAATGTGATTTGTGTTTTGGGTTGGGAATAGTGATGTCATTTTTCATTAAAAATGACAAATCCCATAGTTCATGTCATCCTCAACTATGTCGTTATAACTAATCTTGAGCACTCTTGATTATGTCTTTTTTTTTGCTAATTCCTATAATAAAAACTACAAGAGGATTCACCAAATAAAAAAATGCATTACATTTTTCTTTATATTTCAGATTAAAAAACCTGGCATTCTATGGTGCACTATATGAATCATAAATTGATATCACTTAAATATTAATTCATATTGTATTTGTTTGATACATAGAGACCATGTGAACATATCTTTTGGTATGATTGAATTGCTTTGGTTCCTAGATCACATATTGCTAAAATATAGCTAAGAATGCAATTGAAGAAAAAAAGTAAAGAGTGTGATTTCAATAAATATAGAGTTTCATAGAAATGTTATAAAATCATACATAGTTGCGGTAATATATGTGAGAATAAACATAGATGGAAAATTGGGAAAATAATTCAAGTACAAAGAATATTGAATGTCTCATAAAGAATGTGAGTTATAATCATGTTAAAAATAATACAACAACATACTTATAATGATTCAAAATTTTGTAAGTTGAAGGTAAAGTTTATATAGAGGAATAAATATTATGGGAAGATCATACAAAAGAGGAGACTTTATATGTATAAATATATAAATCTTAATGTTTTCATACTTTTTTAAATTTATCTCTAAATATTTAGGTCATTATATGTTAATATTTTTTGTAAATTTGTTCAACGCAATATAGATATAAATCATAATGTGTTGTATGAGAATCCTAACAGATGTTCATATTATGGTGTGAAATGTGTATATAACACCTTTTTAATTAAATATATCTAGTATATATTAGCACATCTCAATGTTCATGCTTCTCCTCCATATCACTCCTTTATAATCTAAAAACATATGTAGTATATATTAGCACAGGGCGATGCTCATGTTTTTCATATTTTTCCTCCTTATCACTCCTTTGTATAAAAATATATCTAGTATATATATATTAACATCGGTGCACTATATAAGTCATAAGTTGCTATCTCTTAAACTTGATTTCATATTATATTTACTTGATAAAAAGAGAACATGTGTGCATCTCTTTTGGTATGCTTAAACTACTTTTGTTCCTACTTTGCATTCTACCAAAAGATAACTGAGTATAGACTACAAAAAATGAAATAAATAGTGTGATTTGAATAAATATAAAAATCCACATAAATGTCATAAAATTGTACATCTGTGTGGTAATATATGTGTGATGGGATATTATTTTCAAGTCTGTAGTGGGAATTTAGGCTAGTTTTTAAAGAGAGTGGGATGATCACCATCTGATTTCTCATATGTGAAGTGATATTCCACTAAGGTCTTGTACAAAGAATTTGAGTCATCAGTGAGTTTGTTTGATCATTAAAAAGGCTCAAGTACATTGGGTAGTTGATGGTATTATGGGGTTATGAATAATTTTAATTATATAACTACCTCTGTATGGTTATGGGTGCATTTAGGGATTGCATAGATATTTTGTTTCCATATTTATGTTGTGTGGAGCTCCCATACATTTTGTCTATGTTCTCCTCTAGGATGGTTTTGATTGGATTTAAACTTCTTCCATTTTTTCCCTTGACTGTCCTCAACTATGTTTATTGTTTAGTAATAATGATGACTAATGGTATAGTGACGTGGTTGGGGGCAGTCATGTTGTTAGTCATTGGGAAAGACACCATGAGGTGAATCATTCAATATATATGTGTTAATGTATTACTTTGAGTTATGGGACATATTCCTTGGAGTAATGGGAAGTCATGTGGAATTATTAGGATGTCTCATGTTTTATTTTCTATGTTCGCTTCTAGGCTCATTTTGATTGATTTCAAATTACCTCTAGTTCCTCCCTTACTCATCCTCGACTGAGTTTGTACCCCAAAATATCTTCACCCCATTAAGGTATTATTCATTATCTTTCATGATTTCCTAACTCTGTGCTTCCTAACAAAGGTCAGTGTCCTTCCATGAGTATGTCCTTTTCTATGCTTTGAGCTCCAAACTTGCACTCTAGTTTGACTCAATCCATTAAAGTGAGCTCACCTATGTTTAATTTGGGTTCATTTTTCCACTTGGGGATATTTGTGTGTTTCCCTAAGCTTTTGATATAATACCACATGTCATATTTGTATTTTCTATGTTATGCATAGGTACACATGACTGACATTTTTATGACGGGCACTCATAATTCTTGAGGCACTCATAATTCAAAATGATATACGTACCTCGAGAATGATATCTATCAATGTATTTTTCAAACTATATCTTTTGTCAAGTCATATTTCCTACATGTTTATTATGTAATTGTTATATGAGTCATATAGCTATAATGAGATTATAATACATACATATTAACTAATAATAATAATAATAATAATAATAATAATAATAAAGTAATGTAAAACTCATAAAATGATATAAAATTCATAACCCTAATATAAAATTAATTGAATATTTAAATATATACATAAAATTATATAAATGTAAATTTATATATTATTACCTATCCATATATTAATTCATGGGTTCAAAGGCATTCAAGCACTTGGGTTTCATGGGTTCAAAGGCATTCAATCACTTGAGGGGCAAAAGGTGATCTAGTTGAGGTATTTAGTCATAGTCATATGCTCAGGCCTAGGTATTAGTTCAAAGTGTAGGGATTCAACCATACTTGTCATATTTGGTGACAAGGGCCAAAGATTCATTGTCAATTACATATTGGCCATGAACGAACCAGGTTGGGAGCTTGTGAGGCTCAATCACACATTTGACAAAATACAGTATGTATTCAATAACCATTCAAAGAATTAACAGATTTAGTCATTTAACTATTGCAAAAAATATTGTCCATTAAATAAGTTAAAAAACAATACATAGTCCACATAATCTTGATCATAAGGTCCACTTAAGATATTATAGGCTTAGAAATTCACAAGAGAGTTTGGGTGATTTAAAGCAAAGGTTTATAGGCATCCCAAAATACATCTATCTTCTAATAGATATTTTCCAGCTCTAGTTTACCAAAGCTTCACCACTCTAGTTCATCTTTTCTCTCCAATTGAAAATGGCTTCCTATTATAAGATTTGGAGTACCCTAGGTATATGGGGAATGGAGCATGCTGACTGTTGAGCTGGAACTGGAGTTACACATTCTCCCACCTCCACTACACTCTACCATTAATATGAAATTGTTATCCCATGCACCCACTTACCAATATTGAATGATTCAAAAAGGGGTCACTTATCTTAAGTGGTCAGTCATTATCACATGCACTCAGTTCTTGATGTTACTTGAAGTTGTTAGCCTCTCGCCAGTGGACACCTCTATAAGAAATAAACAACAACCATCAACATAGTTTCCTCATGCCTAGGTGTTTATCGATTTGGTGTGGATCCATTACTTAACACAAAATAGGACCTAATATTATGTGTAATAAAAATGTTAGTCTATCCTTGGACTAACCTTTTAGCACCTTGGCTACACAAAATTTGGGTATGTTGTACTATAGTTCTACCTTGATGTCATCAAATATATGGATCATGATCTTATTTTCTTTGATGACACTATCTATCTCTATGAGGCATCCTCGAGCATGAGAACTTCTATTTTGTGAAGTTATTTCACAAAGGCCTCCAACCTTTCCTTAGCTTTTTGGACCCTTCCATCTAAGATGGCTACCTACTCACTCACCTTTGTTTGGAAGGTGTGGAAAAGTTCCTCTAAGTCATGATCTAGGGTCTTTAAGTAGGTTCTTAATGCATTCACCTATGCTATTATCTACGTGTGCTCATCCTTTATAATAGTGAATGCCTACTTCATTAATGCATCCTTTTCTCCCTTCTCATTTTAGAGGTGCACATCGATGACTAACATTTGAATGAAAAATTTATAAAAGATGACATCAGCATAATTTGAACACTCTTATAGCCTTGCAAAGAGGTCCTCTACCTCATCAACCTTCTTTTTAGCACTTGTACCTCATTAAGCTCTTCACCTATTTCTCCTTCCATAATGTACATTTATTTAGTCATGGTTTCCTCACTTCCTTCCTTCATCATTTTTTCCTTCCTCCTTTTTTCTTTCCTCTTCTACAAGTGATGTACCTTCTAGATGTCTGCATTACTAAGGCTAAGCTTCTTTCAATCTTGTTCCTACCTTGCCTCTTCACTTTGGGATGGTGGGAGAGTTTTATCACTAGATGAGGAGTCTTCTTTAGGAATAATATACACACCCTTCCTAGCTTATTCACTCTTTTCCAATTCTTTATGTGCCTCAATGTCTACTAGGGTGATAGTGGGCATCGCAGACAAGAACTTTGACTTCTTTTATTTCTCTTTTCTGATAGGGGAATTCTTCAATGTGAACTTTACATGCTTCTTAATTGAGGCTAATGGAGATGATTCATCACCTGAGATGATCTTTAACTTTATATGTTCCTCTATTTCTTCTAGTGTCTCCCATTTCTTCTTCTTGGGATACTTCCTTGTTTTTTATAGCACTAATGTGCCTTCATCACCGATCTTGATGGTGAGGTCATCAATTTGATTAGCACTAGAGCTAGGGCCCTTCTTTCTAGGCTTCATCTCATAGTAGAGCCTATAGATTTAGCTAAGTAATCACTTCTTGAAGAAGGTGAATGTTAGTGTTATCTGACTCATCCTCTTAATCCCTTGTTACCTTCCTATATAGGCATGTGAACTGGCACCACAACATGTTTCTCTCCATATCTAGCTCCCTCAATATAATTTCTAATTTCCCCACATTAGGGATTACTTTGAATGCATCCTTAAATTATTTGGCTAAAAATTTGTATGGAAGCTTTAGCTATCGCAAAATGTTACCATCAGCCAACAACAAGTGTAATACATAAAAATGTTAAATAATGACAAAGGTTGTCATCCCATACATGCTCTTGAGTAGCTCCTAGGGGATGCACCACTTGATACAGAATGCTTCAGTATATTTTTCACACCATCTCATAATGTGTGCCTTATACTTTTCATTGAAGGAATTGGGGTAAGTGAATTCCTTGTATTTATGTGTCAAGGAGTCATTATGCCCTAGAAAAACCAAGAGATTGTCCTCATACCCATCTAGTATGCCAACCTCCATCCTGACTATCAGGATGAGAATGGAGCCTCACCTGAATGTCCTCTTTGTCATGTGATATACTAGCATATTCTTCATAACCTCCTCAGTAATAAACTTGGCAATGTTAAACTTGATCCCCTGTGTCATATGTTATGTGATGTAGTGGTATGTTTTTATCACATTAATCCAATGACCACTGGGGAAAAGTTTTGAACTCACAAGGCATGAGGCTACCCTCATGCCTAGGTTATTGAAATATTTGATGGGAAAGGAGAATCCCCCTTATAGTAGCTCAAGAGATTTTCCATGCACTCTACCTCTTTATCATCACCTATCATCTCATGGATGTCTCTCCTGGTATTTGGGAGCCAAGTTATCTTTCCAATGAGGCACACTGATATATTCATGATCCTCTGCATGAAGTAATGTGGTCATCGTGGATGCATGATAAAAAAATTATACTAGATCCTTTGGCTTCCCAATTCAAGGAAATTCATATTGTTGAGTCACATTGTAAGTTATAAACTTATTCTTGAATGACAATGTCAAAAAGTACCACACCTTGTTTCATCTTTCTCCATGTATCCACCATACAATCTCATGCTAGGTATTGCACATGGATATAAATATGATGGTTATACTCCTTTAGTAGGTAGGTATGCATAAATGAATGTCAATGTTTCCATAAAAAACTTTAGGGGAAAATTACATGACTTGATAGTACATTTTGGTCAACACCTAAGGGTGAACATGCATGACACTAACCCATTATACCATTGATATTGTTAGTCTTCTAGGGGTTACTTCTACCACCATGTATGCCCACCTTAGAATTTGTTATTGTGGACCTATTCCCTTATTCTTATCCGCAATAAACCTACTCATGTTAAAGCATGATAGGTTGGGTCTGCTAAAACCTTGAATTGTTATAGGTGCCTCACAATCATGGTATCTATGACTATACTTTTGGCTTCAAGATTCATAAGTCATTAATAAAGGTTTAAGTGGTAGCTTAGTTTTTTGTCCACCATTTTTTGATTAAATTCCTTTCTACCCCTTTCCACACTAATCTCACCTTGAGCATAATCTCTCCAAATTCATAATTGTTCACTCTAGGTGCTTGAGGGTGCTCAAATTCTCTTTTTAGAAGGCTTTGTATGCTTTATCTCTCTAGCTTCTATTTTGCTCTAGTTTACTTTATTTCTCAAGGTTTGTATAAATTTTGTAATAAAAACCAATTGGTCATGTGGCCTTTTATGCCCTTTTCTCATCTAACATTTTTAATTCAATTACGTTAATGACATGGTGGTGCTTAGATTTCTTAAACACCATGAAAATATATGAAAACCACAAAATTGCTTTTCCACCAACTCATTTATTGTAGTTCTTTGTACCTTTAACATAACCTCATTTAATACTTTTAATGGTATTTCGATGAAGTGACTTGTGGTTCAAATGGTCACTTCCCACTCAAATCTAGGTAGATGTTAGTTGTTTATGATGATTCATAGCTATTTATGATTATTCTCATTTTGTGCTTTGTTATCTTGGTATGACCTTCACCTTTAATATGGTAACCTTGTTGTAGTGTCTCACATGTACATGACTCAGCCTCCTCAGTTTCACTTCCTTTTATTGTGCTTTTATTTTAAGAGTGCTTATCTATCTTGGTTGATTTATTATGCTTAATATTTCCTTGGCATATCCTACCTCATAAAAATCACTTGCATTGGTCCTCCAGCATTTGATCCTTTATTTTTGGTTCTCTTGCACATGATCACATGGTGCATCTCCACCTTATTTCTTGTGCATGATCAGCTTGTGTATCTTCACATGGTACCTATTTTTTCTAAGTATGGTAACCTCCTTATGCCCAAAAACTCAGGTATTTGGCCCTAGGTGATTGGAAAGCAAGTGGATTTGCCTCAGTTGACTAACATTATGTGTGAAAGTGCTATAGTAGTTTTTCCTTAGACCTCCATGGCCCTATAATTTGTTTATTACATACTTCAAGTTTGTTCATCTTTTTCTTGATCCTAGCAAGTTTTATGCACCCAATACTTAGGTGTCTAGCTTCAAGCACTTTTAGAAAGTGTATGGGTTAGACTCACCTGATTGAATGTAAGCATGAAATATTAGTAGACTTTCTCAGTGGGATTCAAAGTGTTGCTTCTACACTCTTTACACTAGTACCTAATTATTTGGCTTATGTCAAACATTATGTTGGTAATCCTAACACAAACGCTAAGAAGTCAATGAGATTATGGCTTTGGCACCATCCTATTACCAATATGGCTTCAACTTGTTTCCATTGAAATGCCTAGGGAGCATTTAACTAGTCAAAGTGTATAACTTGAATGTTCTTGTCTCTAATATGTGGTGAATGATATAGGGACCCATCCACCTTATCTATAGTTTTCTTAGATTCTTGAAATACTTGGATTCATAGAGAAAAATGAATGCTCTTTATACTAGCATGTTATTCTTTATGTGCTTGTCATGCTAGAGTTTTTGATGCATATTTTATATCTACTTGTTCTACTTTGCTTTGGCATGCATCTCATTTAGGTGTTCCAAGTCTTCTATCCTTACAATTAATGAATCTTGGTCATCTAGCTAACTAATATGTCTGATGCATAATAATAGCACTAAGAACTCCATTTGTAGGATTACCTAAGTGTCAAACACCAGTTGAAATGGCATAGCCTTGTTCAGGTGCTTTTAGGTTATGTTATATGCCCATAGCACTATCAATACTTGATCATCCCAATCCTTGCGACCAATGTCCCATATATTTATGAGTTATGTTCCTAGAATACTATTAAATACATTAGTTATGTCATTTACTTGTGGATGATAAGGAGTCATCTTTTGGTACACTTCTATATACTCAGTCAATAGGATATGCACCATTTCATTGAGAAGTGAGTGCCCCCATCACTAGTAAAACTGATCAGGTACCCATACAGGCTTATGATGTTTTCCCAAATAAAGTGCACAATTACGGTAACTGTGTAGTCATTTATCAGCATGACCTCAACCTACTTGTTAAACTAATCTATGTCTTCCAGGATATACCTTGCACTTGTATGTCATATTGTAGTAGTTATCATCCCAAAAAAATTAATGGCCCATTTCTCAAATGGTGCCTATAAAAAATGGGGGTGAGAGACATCTCATCCCAGTGGTTAGGATTCCCCATGCATTGGCATATATCACATGCCTTAGCATATTTATTCATATCTTGGAATAAGTATGGCTATAGTAACTGGACTGTAGTACTTTTATAGCCATTGCATCTCCAACACAATGTCTTATTACTATGCCTTCATTTCCCTCTTGTAATATGGAATCTCTTTCATTCTCTAAGACACATTGATGTCACACTTCATCCCTACTTAGCTTATATAGTTCTCTGCTAATGATTTAAAAGAGGGTGGTATGAACTACTAACTATTTATTTTCCTTATTCATCATAGTCAAGGGTGCAACTCTAAATGTTATAAAGGCATCCATCTCTACCAAATCCTTGAGGATACATTAGAATTTGTATAATTATGCATGTGGCATGTCATACTTAATAGTCACCACTTCATCCATAGAATTAATGCAGGACAAATGGTTTGGCCCCAAATTTTACTTTTCAAGATTAACTATAATGGAGATCTAGAATTCCTAGAATAAAACTATCTATCTGCATATGTATCCATGTAAACTAGGCTTGTCTATGAGGTAATTGAGAAACTCATAATTAGTGAAAAATGAATAGGGTTTGCAATAAATATTGTCTAAATTTTTGTAAGGCATAGACCATGGTGAGTGCCTCACACTCTGTGGTAGTGTAATTATGCTATGTTAAAGTTGATTTTTCTTTGGAAAAAGAGAATAGATGATCCATTTTTATTTCAATAGGTTATGCCAAGATCACTCCAATTGTTGACCCATAATCATAGACATAGACATGAAATGGTATTTTCTAATTAGGGAATTTTAAGATAGATGCACTAGCTAGTATGAGATTTAAGGTCTCAAAGGCATAATCTTGCACTTCACCCTAGTATAATGGTTCCTCCTTGTGAAAAATATATTCTAGTGGTGTTATAATCTTTGCATAAACCCTTACATATTTTTTGTATTATCCACATTTGACAAGAAAGGTGTGAACATCCTTCTATGTAGCAAGAATTTTTAGCTGAATGACAATGTTAATCTTTACTAGATCAATGACCAAACCATATTTACAAATGATATACATGAATAGGGTTCCAAATGGGTTTGTGAAGATGCACTTTTTCATGTTTGGGGATATTTGGAGCTGCTTGTACCTCTCAAACATTAGGCATAGGTTGTCAAAATGGTCTTTCATAAGGCCATACACCATCCAAATATCTAGATAGACTTGACAAAACTTATGGATGAAATATTTGAACATCATGATCACTAATATAGAGAACATAACTGGCACATTATTGAATCTAAAGGGCATCAAGTTATTAAAAAAACAACCCTATTCAGTCAGAAAGGTTGTTTTAAGATTGTCATCCTCTTCAATCTATTATTGGTGGTAGTTAGAGAACCTAATAGCGAAGGTATATATTTTCCAACCTCTAACACCTTCTAGGACTTCATCAATGAATAGATTCAAGAAAGGGTCATTGATGCAAGTGGTTTTCAATATTTTATAATCAACATAAATGAAAATATACCTATCCTTATTTATAATTATTACCATTAATCTCACCCATTTGAAATCTTTCATAGGTTAAATTACTCATGCAGCCATCATTATATCAATATCTATTTTCACCTTGGCATGGAGGTTGGGATTTATCTAATAGCGGAATGTTTTTACTGGTATTACATCATCAATCTACTTTATGCTCATCTTTCCTAGGCATTGGTGGATGCCCTTCATATCATAATAAGTGATAGGGAAAAAATATTGGAATTTGTTTAGTAGGTCTATGATTAGCACCAACTCTACATCAGACCAATAGGTGCCTAGAGTATCCATATTTGACTCTCCTTGTGCACTGATATCCACTTTTATAGTATTTAGTGGTGTATGACAAGGCTCATTCCTCTTGTGGTTGGAATACATGACCTGTTAAGCTCCCTCTATTGTCTTAATGCAAAGATGAGTAGGGTCATATACATCGAGAGTAATATCATTTACTTGGCATATGATATTTCTTTTAGCAGTCAACATTTTCAAGTAGTGTTCCTTCTAAGTTTCATCTTCCTCTTTGCTAGAGTCACTATTGATCATTTATTACTCAAAGAATGTTAGGAGTGCCAACCCTTCTATCTAAACATGTCTTTCAAGTGATCCTTGAGTATTATGGCGCATTTGAATATTTCCCATCATATCACTTACAATAGCTAGACCAGTTCCAAGTACTATGAGGATAAGGAGAAGGTATGGATGAACTTCTCCTTAAGATCCTGCTAATTGGTTATCTCTTGGTACATATCATTGACCACATACCATGTCCACACCCATGTATTCATAGTCTTATCAAAGGTGTTCACTCATATGTTCTTTGGGGCAGTCATGCCACATTCAGTCTATATCTATTTGTATAGACATATGTGCACTATAGGATTAGAGTCACTAGAGTATGTCAAGATATCTAAGTTCTCGTTACTCCTTCTAAACCTAGTGTGAATGGCCACATTTACCTCTGGGGAAGTTGACAAGGTAGAACTTTGTGTTACCCACCAACTTGAGGTAGTGTTCCCCAAGGTGTACACAACTGCACCCATTTTGTTTATCTTCTTGGGGATACATGCTTTGAGATTGTGGACATACCTCTCCATTGGGGTTTTCCCCTCAAATTTTTGGAGTAGTGCATGTTTTCCTTTGCTCAATTAGATTACCCTCTTTCCATCTTCTCTTAGCATGGGAACCATCATTTTTTATCATGATCAATCTAGACCCAACCAATCCCTATGAGAATTTGTGGCTTTGTACACACCAAGTGACATATGTAACCCATGACATCATACATATTTTCAATCCATTTATCACAAATGATGTCAGTGGTATCTGAGGCTTTCTACCCATCTTTCTAGGAAAGCACTCCCTAATTAGAAGGATGGACAGTCTCAATGCCTTAGACAGTTATGTTATAAATATAATTTATCTCATCCTCCAGATCAATGCTCTTTATATATGGGGGTTTTTGGTCACTTGAAATAAGGATTACTACCCCTTCCTTTCTATTCTCAAAGGTCATATATCACTTCTTGAAGTGCATATCTACATTATTAGCATAACACCAAGGCCTCCTTTTAAGTATTAGATAGTTATCTTGTTTATCCAACTCAATAACCTCAAAGTTGATGTGGGATTAGATGCCCATAATATATATAGTGGCACCCTAAAAAATTTTGATTAGCTATGCTCAAGTCTTGTTGGCCATGAAGAGTACATGGGGGGAAGGTCTTAGGGCTAACCTGCCCATTTTCTCCCATGTATTCTTTGTCAATATATTGACCTCTATGTTGGTTTTGTTTAGGACCTCATAAAAAAAACTAGCCATTGATTGTGGTATTCACTAAAAACTCTTGGTCATACTCTATATTCTGAGTATGCCTTACTTCACATGCCCACTCTATATGTGATGTAGTAACTTTAATTTCATGGGACTTAGAAACTTCCCTTGCATTCTTCCTTACATGCTCTAAGATCAAATTTATATTAGGGGAAGCATCCCATTAATTTTTATGAGGCACAAGATAGTTGTCATCTCCTATAATTCAACCTATGGGCTATCTCATTATTTGTACAAGGTAGTAGCTTGTACTTTGATATCTTTATCTAGATTGAGTCCTCCCTAAATAAATTATATTATGCTCATAGCTTGTTATGTGACATCCTTTTGGCACATTGGGTCAGGTTAGTGCACAACTTCTGGCTCAGAATGCGCTATGTGCTCAGTGTAACTTGGTTTACTATATTCCAAACATAGTTGGTGGCTGTGTAGTGAACACACTCTAATGTATCTTGTACCTTGATCAGCTCTATGCATGTTAGTTATGCTTTTTGATCCCACATTATATCCTTAGGATCATACTTGATCGTCCTTACACCTCTATTGATGCTCATTTTTCCTTGGGTCATCTTTTCCTTTAAGTTGGGGCATTAGTCAAATGCATGCAGTCCTAGATAAGATCCATATATTAGATGCATCAAACAGTCACACTGATAGTGTTTAGTCAACCTATACTTATAACATGATCATGGTGGCAATATTCCTCCACCACATTCTTCACCTCATTCTCTAGTGCCTCTTTGGTTTCTATAACTAGCATTATGTTGGCCATAACCCTCACTTCCTTCATTTACCTTCCCTCTAGCTATCATGGTTTTTTTACCGTACACCTATCTCCATGTTCTAGTGTATTTCATCAATAAATTGATAGTACGTTATGTTGTGAGTGTAGGAATAACACAACTTGTAGTAGATGGTTGTGCCAACCTGACTAGTACATTATAATAAGGGATAGTTGTGAACATCATGTGCTTCATTATAAATTTCATAGATAAGAAGCTATGTACACACATTCCATCAAGAGTAGTTGTTCTTATTATGTCCCTCTATCTCACACTTAGTGTATCACAACCCACTTTAATCATCTTGTGATGAACTAATGGTCAAATTTTATAGTTGGGAGGCCATGGACATAAGATGCATCTCCACAAATTGGCTAATGCCTATATTGGTGCTCCCACCTTAACTCTAGGCATAGCTTCAAACACTTATTGAGGGTCCATGAATTTTTTCATGGATAACACCCTTCTGAAAAGCACTATCAGTCCTCCAACGAACCATTATGCATGTTGGAAGGGGTGAATGTTGTAAGGGATCTTGGTGGAGGGTGTCTTTAACCTATCATCATATAAGTGCACACTTTCTAATAATCCTTAGTTTATCTCTTTGAGTACGCCTATGCTCTGTTGCTCAAACTCAACTATATTGAACTCCTTTAGGAATGTTCCATTTAGGGTGTCATAATCAACCATAGATTGGTTAGGATCAAACCTATTATACCAAGTATGGGCATAATCAACTAAGTTTATTGTGAACAAATTTTTCTTGTATTAATATTGAGTTATTCCCTAAGTACGCTACTATAACTCACACTTGAATACATGTTCTATGACATTTTTCACACCTTTATACTTTGGTAGGTGCATGGATATTTCATAATAAATTTTTGGATAGGGAGAATCCTATGCTTGAGGTACTTATCCTCCTAGTGCTTGTCCTAATTTTGGTCTTCCAAGACCTCTAGTCACTATGCCAAGCACTGGTCTGGTGGTTGCTACTAGTACTATAGAATAAGATGGCGTCATACTACCATCTAGTCGTATAGGGCCACTTCCTATTGGTTATTGCCTAGGTTTCAATGCTAACATTGGTAGAATTAGAATACGTGTGCCGAAGTTCCCTCTAGTTTGACTGGTGCTTCATGGTTTGGAGGTATCTTCACTTACCTCTTCCTATGGGATGACTAGTTTAATTAAAAAAAATTGGTTCAAATTTGTGAAGTGATCAAAGCCTATGTCAACAATAAGGTTAGTTGTCAATCTTCTACTTTATTTTGGGGAATCCAATGCATGAGTTTATGTCCTAGGTTCAAATGGTATAGGTGCATCTATTACATATCCAATGGCCAAGTTTTGAAGGGACTCCAATCATTCACCTGTCATCTTTGGGGCTTTTTTTAAGGCTTCAAAGGCTCCTTCCTATAGGTGTGGCTACCTTTCAAGAGATCCTTATCCATGTCCTCTCCACTCACTATGGGTCCTCTTAGCACTTCCATATTCTAAGTCTTCTATCAGTTTATGTATCCCCTTGTTATAAGCTTGTCGCTTGAGCTCCTAGTTATTTATCTACTCATATCCTTCCATTGTGCCTCACCTACACATATTCTTCTTCCCCATTACACTTATCACATGTGAGAGGACTTTATCATTCCATCCTTACTATTTCAAATCCATAATCCACCATAATCTTCTTGAGTTTGGTTTTGATTTCTTTTAAAAATGTGCCTATGGGTTCATACAAGAATTGGTACTCTACTTCTTAATGGAATAAGTATGTTGATATCATAAACTCAAGTATATATCTTTTTAGCACCCATTTCCACCATGTAACTACATTTTTAGTCTAGATGGCATCCAAGTTCCCAAGCTTGTCTAAGCATTCTATTATCCACTCGTGTTACTATCCATATCTTTGGTTTCTATGGGTTGCATAAATATCCAACCAATAGTATAAATGATCTAATAGTTCTAAAAAACCACCTCATACAAGGCATCATACAAGTGGTTCTGGACCCACTTCCTTGGGATCTGACCTCTATAAGTCATATGCCTCAGCACAAAGCTATATTTTGGTTATTTGAGATAGTGATTAATATTATTGAGGGAGAGTTAGAGCATTGTCCTAGAATGCCATTGCAACAACAAAATTTAACAATCCTGACAATAACACTAAAATGTTATAGTAAAATAGTTTTTTTTGGTCATGGGCCTAGTCACGTGCCTTCCTAGTGAACCTAAAAACTATCAAGAACAATAAAATTAATAATAGGCTAAGATCTTGAACTATACTCACAATTTATTCATATTTATCGCTTGAAATAATTAAAAACCCAAACCATGATTAAATAAGCTTTAACTCAAAAATTAGGGTCTACATGTAAATTTTTTTTAAAAAAAACTAAAATCTAAAAAAAATGTCTATTTGTAGTGGCCACTATTTATAGTAAGTTTCTCATACAAGTGGGCGTAGATCTAAATATTTCATGAAATAAACTAAATACTAAAATTATCCTATAAAATGAAATTCAACTGAAGTTGACTTTTGGTTCTAAAAATATATAATTTTTAAAAATAGAAAATTCTCAAAAAAATCATTAAATGTTAATTTTGGGCCCCTAGATGATCATTTTTGGCCTCCAAAAAATATCAAAATAAAATCTAAGTAGATAGTGCTATTCAAGGAAGAATCAAACTTTTTGATATGATCATTTGGGCATGTGGAAGAGCTCAAATGGAGTTACAAGTTAAAAGTTATGGCCTCTGGAAGGTTGGCCTATTTTTTCTACATCATTCTCCATTGGTTAATAACAACTCATCTCATGTGAGTTGCCTTGATTCTATTGGTACCATTTTTACTTGTCAATCTTTTTCAGCTCCCATTCTATAATGCAAGTGTTGTGTTTTTATTGCAATCATTCACACTACACTAAATACAATTCCTTTTTATTGTGCTCATCGTCTTCATATCCAAAACCTACACTATCCTTTCTTTCTTCTTCTTTGTAACTTGTTGCTCCAAATTTACTTCTTCATATTATTCATATTCACCATCTTATCCATGCAATTCATATAAATCTAAATCATTAAATATTAGAGATATATCAAAATTCTATGGTAAAATCACATCATATGTGTTATCATTGATTTTATTCATAATTTTACATGGTCTAATTTTCTTGTACTTCAATTTATTATATATGCCTTTTGGAAATCTCTCTTTCCTCAAATAAAACATTACCAACTCTCCTTCAAAAATGTAGGATCTTCTTCTGATATATGTTGTTGCTTTATATTTCTCATGGATTTCCTACAACTTTCTTCTTACTCCTTACAACTGTTGCGTATGATGTACAAATGTTTTTGCATCATCACTAATTTGATATGCAATTGGTAATTTTACCATTTCTAAAGTACCCATAGGATTTCTCTTATAAGAAATTTGGAAAGGTGAATTTCCTGTTGATCTATTCACTGAACTATTATATGCAAAATTAGCTTGTGGTAAAGTAAAGTCCCATTACTTTGGCTTCTCTCTCACTATGCATGTTAATAAATTTCCCAAGCTCTTATTAATAACTTCTATCTATCAATCAATTTATGGGCGATATTCACTACTGAATTGTAGCTTAATACCCATCTTCTTCCACAAAGTCTTCCAAAAATGAATTATAAATTTTGTGTCCCTATCTGAAGTAATGTTTTTGGAACACGATGCAATCTCACAATATCCATAAAAAAATATTCTACAACTCTAGTGCCATCATTGGTTTTCTTGCATGCAATAAAGTGAACCATTTTATAAAATATGTCTGCAACAAAAAAAATTGAATCATTACCTCTCTGTGTGTTGGGCAATCCCAACACACAATCCATACTTAAATATATCCATTGACCTCTTGGAACTGGTAATGACATGTATATCATAGTATTTTAAGCATGTCCTTTTGCCACATGACATATTTGTTACCTTAAAACATACCTTGTCACATCTCTCTACATCTTTGGCCAAAAATATTTTTTATCTACCAAAGCTATTATCTTCATCTTACCAAAATGTCCAATGAAACCACCACTATGTAGTTCTCTTATTATATTGTCTCTTAGTGACCCAATTAAAATGCAATTTTTTTTCTCTTTGAAGAGATAACCTTCTTGTATAAGATAGTCATCATGAATAATATATGTTCCACCTGTTATTGGTTTCTTGTACTGTTTAACTATCTTGCCAAAATATGGCTCTGTATCATATAATTATTTGATAACATTAGATCCAACTACTTAAATCACCATAGTAGTTAATAATGTAACTCTCTTGCTCAATACATCAGCTACCTAATTATATTTTATTGATATATGCTTCAAAATAAAAGTATACCCCTACAAGAAATAAGCTCACTTTACATGCCTACTATTCAATTTCTTTTGTGTATTCACATAATTCAAAGAATCATGATCTGTAAATAGTATAAATTCCTTAGGTACTAAATAATATCTACAATGTATTAATGCTTGTATAATTTCAAAAAGTTCAACATCATAAATATAATACTTTATTCTTACCTCATTCAATTTTTCACTGAAATATGTTATTGGCTTTCCTTCTTGACTTAACACAACACCATTCCCACAAATGAAGCATCACAATCAACCTCAAACATTTTGATAAAGTCTAGTAATACTAAAATTGGTATTTATATAATCTTCTTAAAAATTTAAAACATTCTATCCATACTCTAATTCATGTAAATTCCTTCCCTCTCATGCAATTTATTATTGGTGCCACAATACTACTAAATTTTTTAAATAATTTTATTTGTAAAAAGTTGTTAAACCATGGAAAATTCTTGCCATTGTAATGCTTTTGGGAATAGGCCACTCAATAATTGCCTTTATCTTTTCTTCATTTATTTTCACACCATGTACTGAAACTATAAATCTCAAAAATACCAAATAGTTTCGCATAAATCTGCACTTCTTCAAATTTGCATACAACTTCTCTTTTCATAAAAAGTCCATTAACATTCTCAAATTTTGTAAGTGTTTTTATTTTGTCTTACTGAATATCAAAATATCATAAAAATAAATAACCACAAACATACCAGTATATTCTTATAACACTGTATTCATCACGCTTGTAAATGTGCCAAGTGCATTACATAATCTGAATGGTATCACCATCCACTTATATAAGTCATTCCTAATCTTGAATTTAGTTTTCCACTCATCTCCTTCATGAATTTGACCCTGATAATAGCCACTCCTTAGATCAATCTCGGTAAAATATTTTTCTCCTACAAGCACATCCATCATATCATCTAAATGAGGTATAAGAAACCTATACTTTATTGTAATTTTATTAATTGCTCTACTATCCACACACATTCTCCATCTTCCATCTTTATTTAGATTTAGCAATGTTGGTGTTGCACATGGACTCATACTCTCCCTTATCACTTTCTTCCTTAGTAATTTAGTACATTGTTTATTTAATTTGGCATGTTTTATCAGACTCATCCTATAAGCTGCTTGATTGGGTAGAGTTGATCCTAGAATCAAATCAATGTGATGTTAAATATCTCTCTTGAGTGGTAAACCATCTGGTAACTCATCAGGCATAATATTTACAAATTATCTCAACACTCTTGCTTCTTTTATTGGTATTAGCACCATTTTTGTTTCTTCTTTCTTTCTACTATTTCATATTACCAACCTGCTATCTTCATATCTAAGATAAATTCTTTAGTAAAGATCATGATTTATATCTTATCTTCCTCTTTAAGAGGTAACAAAACTACCTTTGTACCACCATTCCAAAAAGTGTATGTGTTCTTTGTTCCATCATGAACTACTTACCTATCAAATTGTCATGGTCTTCCTAATAACACATAACATGCATTCCTCAGAATAACATCATACCATATTTTATCATTTTAACTCTTTCTTATAGAAAACTTGATTAAGTAGCTTTTATCTACTGTAATTTTAATCTCTTTATTAAACCATGAAATCAAATAAGGATTAGGATGCTTTTCACAATGTAGATTTAGTTTCTCAATCATTTATTTATGTTATGATCCTAATGGGCAGATTTCACTAACACTTCGAGGTTTTAGTGTAGTGGTATCAGAGCCTCCACCTGAGTTCAAGTCACAGAGTGGGTGGCTACGTTGGCAGGGTAGTATTCATTCGGGGCTCATACACATAGGGGATCCTAGTGGTACGGGCGCAAATCCAGCCCAGAGTCTGGGCTTTGGAAGCGTGGTGGGATGTTATGATAGTAATGGGTGGATTTCACTAACACTTCAAGGTTTTGGTGTTGTGGTTCATTACACTTTATAAACTATATTTTCACAACTACCACCATCTATATTACTTTGCATACATTTCCACCTAGATTACATATTGTTAAAAAAATATTTCATTATAGCCATATATCACCGCCTTCTTTATTTTGCACTTGATCTTTCCTTGGAGTGATCATGGTTCTTCTCATCATGATATTCTCTCCAATGTATACTAGTGCAATTTTAGTATTCTATTCTTCTATTTCAACCTCAACTAGATTTACTCTTGCCTCATTTCTTGATCTTGATAGTCTGGACACTCAAATGATTTGTGTCATTCTTCTCCACATATATAAGATTTGTGTTGATCTAGAAACCATCCTCTAGCACCACCATAACCTTGTCCTCTCTAAAATCATCTTTTTCTTTGTTGGTATTGAAACCCTTGCCTATTATCATCTTGCCTTTCTACACCACATGACGATTCACCTTTATTGGCACTAAATCCACCTTTGGTTGTAGAAAACCCACCTCGTACCCTTATTGGAGGGGATCTACCTCTTCTTGGAGTAGCAGATGTCCTTCTCAAATTTTGTCTATTTTGTTTGTCTTTTGCCTTCAAAGCTAATTGATAAGACTCCTCCATGTTAATTATTTTATGCATCCTTAATTCATCTTGAATAAAAAATTTTAAACTATTTGCATACCTTATATCCATTTGTTGTTATGTTTCATCATCCTACACTCATATGAAAATCTTGTAAAATTCATCTTTATACTCTTGTATAATATGATAATTTAACCTCAAATCTTGAAATCATTTTTATAGTGTTTTTTCTTAATCCAAAGGAAAATATTTCTCCCTCAACTTATTCTCCATATTTTTCTATTAAGTAATCTTTTCTTTACCTTTTCGCTATCTCCCTCTCTATAGGTAATCCAACCAAATCATTGCATGAGATTTCACTTTTGTGCATAGAAACCTTACCTTGTTATCTTATCTCATAGTCTTCCACTCAAAGAACTTCACTATGTTATTCATCCAATCTATCAACTCTTTTGGTTTTAAACTACCTCCATACTCTGTAACATAAAATTTGATTTTCATATCTTCCTTCTAAAGCTTGAACCATCATCTCTTCCATCGATGGTGTTTGTTCTTGATGTTCTTCTTCTTGCTAAATTTCTTCATCATGATCTATGTCTTCTTCATCACCACCTTGTCTCCTTGCTTGATTGGTGATAACTTATGTTAATTATTGAACTTGCCTCTACAACTCTTATATAATATAGTTCATCTATGCCATAACTCCTCATCCTCTTACCATTCTTCTCTCCTCTAAGATTTAAATTTTCTTTCATATCGGATAATGAAACCAAAAACTATGAAGAATAATAAAATTACTGATAAGCTAAGATCTTCAAACAATACTAAAAATTGATTCATATTGATTACTTAAAAATCTTTATAAACCCAAACCATGTTTAAATAAGCCTAAACTCAGAAATTAGAGTCTACATGCAAAATTTGAAAAAAACTAAAATCTAAAAAAAATGTGTATTTATAGCAGCTACTATTTATATTAAGTTTCTCATGAAAGCGCGGGTGGATCTAAAAATTTCTTTAAATAACCTAAATACTAAAATTATCCTATGGAATGAAATTCAATTGAAGTTGACTTCTAGTTCTAAAAATAGAAAATTATGAAAAAATTCATTAAACATTAATTTTAGACCCTTAGATGATCATTTTTATCTTCCAAAAAATATCAAAATCAAATCTAAGTAGATATGTATACTTAGGGAATAATGGACGTTTTTGATATGATCATTTTTATGCATGGAAGAGCTAAAATAGAGTTACGAGTCAAAAGTTATGGCCTCTAAAAAGTTGGTCTATTTTTTCTACATCACTACCTAGCCATCCAAATCAGATCTAGGGTTTCCCAAGAAGATGTGTAGGCCTTGACTTCCTATGGCACTCAAAATTTATCACTTGACTGCGCCAGCATCACTGTACATAAGGTGCAAGCCTTATGTTCTCACCCAAAGCATAACAGAGAAGGGATCAGGGTCTATTGGGTTAGTTGTGCCATGGTGCAACTCTATTCTTCATGGGTTTAGTTGGCACAATGATGGTCATGTGTGCATAGGTGCAAGACTTAGGTTTCATGGGTTCAAAGGCATTCATGCACTTTAGGGGCAAACGGTGATTTGATTGAGGGATTTGGTCATAGTCTTGCATTTTGGTGTGGGTAATGGTTTGTGGTGCAAGGCTTCAACCATACTTAGCATATTTGGTGTCAAATTTGAAAGATTCATTATCATTTACATGTCCACCATGAATCAACTAGGTTGGGAGCTCATGGGGCTCAATCACACATTTGACATAATATAGGATGCATTCAATAACCATTCAAATAATTAACACATTTGGTCATTTAACTATTGCGCAAAGTAATCTCCATTAAGATAAAAAATAATACATAGTCCACATAATCTTGAGCATAAGCTTGACTTAAGCTATTATAGGCCCAAAGGCTCATAGGCTAGCTTGGGTGCTACAAAGGGGAGATTTACATGTTCGTAGAATACTTCTATCCTCTAATGGCTAGTGTCCAGCTCTATTTTACTAGAGCTTCCCTACTCCAGTTCACCTTTTCTCTTTAGCTAACTTGGCTTACTTTTATAAGCTTTAGAGCATCCTAGGTTCATGGTGCATGGAGCACATTGATTATTGAGTTGGCGCTATAGGTACACATTTTATCATCTATACTATGCTTCACCTTTAATGTGAGCTCGTTATCCTGTGTAATCAGTTCTTGATGCTACTTGAAGTTGTTAGCCACTATCTAGGTGACAATGTTAAAAGACAAAAAAAACAACCATCCACATAGTTGCCTTGTGCCTAGGTGTTTGTTAAGTTGGTGTGGATCCATTACTTAGCACGAAATAGGGCCCGATAATTATTTAATTATTTACAAATTTAACGCAATGAAAATTTTATTTCATAAATTAATTATGATTATTTCTAAATATGATGTGATAAAATCTATATAGTATATATAAATTAGTTATGATTATCTAATTATTTATAATGTACTATATTTTTTTATTTTATCCATAAATTAACTATGATTAAAATTATGATGTTGTAATATAATATAACATATCAAGTGGAAATTAGTTTCACACTAAAAGAGTGAAAGATGTTGTATAGAAAAAATAATTAGAATAGAAGTAACCTTTAAATATCAATATAAAATTTTTATTTTATCTTCTCAATACATAGTTCAATTTACATTATTTTTTACCTTCTTTCATTTTTGTTTCTGTCACATTTTTATTCTAGAGTTTTGTTTATTTTTTTTGTTTTAATTTCTATGTATTTATATTTTTTTTCCATTTTTTAAAATAAGAGTCATGTTTGTTGTTTTCTTTTTTATTAAATTATGTGTCATTTTTTAAATAATTAAATGGTTTTATTTTTTTATTATGTTGTTGACTTTTAACTAATTAAATTTTAACATTCTCATGCCATTGCAATTTTCCCATATATATGTAATAAGAACAAATAAATAATAATAATAATTAAATTATTTTATTTATAGATAAATCAAATTATTACAATAATAAATATAATTCACCCATCATATATTCCATTATAAATATATAATTAATTTTTTTTTAAAGTAAATAAAATTACTGTAACAAAATTATAATTCATCATCATTGTTATTAAATAATTAAATGTTAAAAAATTTATATCATTACATAAAATTATCTCTCAAATGTCACTATAAAAACACCTATCAATGTAATAAAATAGATCGAAGTTAGAAAGTTAGTTAGTATTCTTGAATTCAAAATAAATAGTAAAATATAAGATAAATCGAGGTTGGGTGGTATGACAATTTAAATAAGATGGATTGAATGATAAGCTTTCATTCTTTAGGTTAATAAAGAGTGAAATAGCAAAACACATCTGAAGGTGATAGCCTCAGTTCACATGATAGTTCCTTGTACTTGATGATATGGTTATATGGCTAATATTCCATTCATAGTTTTCATGGCAATGGGTAATTTTAATGACAAAAAAATCAAAAGATTTTTGTGACATCTTTGGAATTTGAGCAAGGAAGAAGAATGTTCTCCCTTTACCTTATATGTTATTTATCTTTCCCTTCCAATACATTGATTGACAATTTGGATTTTATCAAAAATTGGTTATAATTTTTTATTATTTTTATTTAGGTTTGAAGTTTTGTTTTGATAACTAATAATTTAATTTTTTATTTCAGTTTTTTGTTTTCATTATAATTAGGTTTTTGATTTAGGTTAATATTTATTAGAATTTATTTTTATCATTGGAATGTTTAGTTGGAGTGAGAGAGACCCTTGGTAGTATAGGGTTCAAATCATTGACTTTATACTAGCAAGCATTTTGCGACATGCTAGACATGTTACTGACCACAGTTTAAAATGTGGAGAGCTAAACACTTTTGATATACAACTAGAGTGATGGTATGGAGGAACACCTTTTCAAAGTGGAAAATGAGCATAGATTTGGGTTCATAATATTTATTGAGCGATCCACATCCAAAATGCCTTGCTCTATTATGTGTAGTCTGTATGTCCCCTTCTGTTGAAAGTTTCTTCATATGCTCAATGAAAATGAAACATGGGTTGATAAGTACAAAGTACTTGTACCTCACCATTACAATAAATCATTGACTCTAAGATGTTGGATAGTAAATGCTTATAACATATTGGAGCCATGAACTAAAGTAAGATATCAAGGATCACCTTTTCAAAATGGGAGATTAGGGTGGGTCTAGGTATGTAATTTTTGCCATATAATCCACATACAAAGGCCCCTATTGTGTTATGCTTAGTCTACATGGAGAAACGAAACCTTTATGTCAAGGTGTACACATGACCCCTTGTCAAAAGTGTCCTCATGGGGATCAAGGAAAATAAAACTTGGATTGATAAATACAAAGTACTTAAACATCACCAATACACCAAATTGATGAACTAATTTTTTTATGATCTATAATAGAATTTAAATTTAAAATATCCAAATTAACACATCTCAAATTTATAGGGATGTTATGCATTTATAACATTATATATGATTTAATATTATCGTGACAATCCCACACTCTTTTTTTAATTAGAAATTGATGGTTGTAGGGTCTCTCACTTATTTTATTGAATGTAGAAATGAGATTACAACATTTGTAACAAGACAGAACAAAAAGACTAAAAGTAAAGTGAGATTATCAAATACCTTGACCATATTATATTAAACATGACATCCCAATAAGTGGAGCATGCCCACGAATCCCTAAAAGGGAAAAAACTACCAAAAGACCCCAAAAAGCCATAGGTAACCAAACAAACCCTTGAAAGAAAAAACCCACCACTAGAAAGTAAGGTAATAGAACAAAAATAAGGAAAAAAAACCCCACCATTGGGGAATCAAACCCTATATCCCAAACCATCCAACAACCCAACCCATAAAGGTCCAATGAATCACTCACTTGTGCAATGACACACTCCTAGTTTTACATCCTTCACTCACCATCTGCATAAGGTGTCATAGAGGATGGATTAATGAAAAATCAGCCTTTCTTCTTCTTTCATGCAATTGTCCAATCATATTGATGACATGAGTTCCATGAAGATTCACCTCAAGGAGTGAAAACTATGATTTAGGGCCAACCAACAAATCTACCCTTAGTCTTTGAAACCACATCAGCTTCAATGACCTCCTTATCTTTCACGCTAGACAATATTAAGGAAGGTGTGGAAATCATATCTTTAGTATCATTATTCACCTTAGGACAACTTTGAGAATGTAATGGAAACTCAACTTGACTCTCAAGGATCAAAGGATATGCTTTTGGAATGGTTTCCACCTCCTCTCTCACATCTATGCTATGAGTATTAGCCAAAATAGCTATAATACATTCAGGGAGGGCTTCTTTCCACCATGATGGTTCCACCTTTCACTTGGAGCCACAACAAGATACAATTGAATGGCCTATATCAAAACAATTACAAAAATAGAAAGGTAATCCCTCATATTTTAGGGTTTAAGATGAATAATGATCCTTAACTGTGAATTTGATCGTACCTAGAAGATTAAGAGAAATATTCAAGCAGACTAAGATACATGTGAAATTAATATGCAAAAAAAGTCTAGTAGAAACATCCACCATTACTAATCCACCCAAGGCATTCCCAATTGTATCGAGGGAACCTTGAGACCAAAATAATAGAGGAAGCTATGGCAACAAAACCCATATAGGACTTGTAATGAGAAATTAAAGATGGAGGGTCAAAAAAAGGAAACCACAACTTCTTGAACATAAGATGTTGATTATATTTCCAAGGTTTATCTTAAAAATCCATGTTGCGATCTTCAATTTAATTAAAAGCTATATCAAAAATTATTTGGCACATGAATAAATCTCTACTCTATCTTTCATTATTAGTTGCCACAAATCAAAAATCCATTTATATAGATCAAAAAGGATCAGCCAAAAGTGGTCATCCTAACAAATGAGACCCCTAGCCACAAACTAGTCCTAAATTTTTAGCACCTCCTATATCCACTTGTCCACAAAGGATAAAAGGGATTGGACCTTTACTACACCCAAAGGTTTAACCACTATTCTCTACCTCCTAACCGGCCTACTAACCACTTCAATGAAATATTTCACCCCTTTATCACCCTCCTTGGTCCTTTTTTTCCATGATTATGGAAGTAAATATCGTGAATCTTTTATTCATCACATCTTAATTCATTTTCAATTCTGACTTCTTTATGGTGATTGTGTGACTATATAATGAAATATTTGTATTACCCTACCATATTATATTATAAATGGCATTTATAACATCTTCACATCATGTTAGTCTATGCAGTCCATTTAACTCTTTTGAATATTCAATCTTGAAAGAAATGGTGCCATCAAATTTACAAACATAATCCTCATTAACTGTTTCTTGAAACCAATGGCTTTGATGAAATAAAGGAGATTTTATTTGTAGAGAGTGAGGGGATGGACGTTAGAAATTTTTTCTTTTTTAAGGAGAGGTATGCTTTAGAAATACTTTGTAGCGGAGACAACACACTTCATCACTCTCATTTCTAGTCGCTTAAAACTTTAGCCTTCATTATTTATACTCTATAAAATGAATTATCCTTTTCTTGGCTAAATGTGCTTTCCCTTCCTTTATTACATTTGCATCATTTGTACTTCATTTGGTTTTATTGATGTTTATTTTGGAAGGTGAATGGTGTTTTTTTTAATGATTATGGATAATTAGATAAATGGCTTGACAACAACTTGCTTGAAGGCAAGCATACAATGAAATTATATAATTAGATAAACTAAATTACTAATCATGATTAGGAATATAAATACAATATGTACAGATACAACAAAATATCATAATAATAAGAGTAGAATAGAGTAAATCAATAATAGATATTGCTAGCAAAGAAAAATATTATCAATGTATGACTAAACCAATGCAAGAAGGAAACCTACAAAACCTTCGAAGAGGAACAAATTAGTAATATGATCTTATAATAATAACCACTACATCTACTACCAAGGCTATGGATACTCCATAGGTCAACACTACTATCAATATAAAGATATAAAAATTATTATATCACTAAATAAAAAGTTATGCTAACCACAAATTGACTACACATATCTCAATAGAAATAAATAGTTAATTATGTATCATGCCTCTCCCTTTAAAATAAATAATGTCCTCAATATTGAAAATTTATGGGTTTTTTTTCCAGGTATACATTATCGTCTGGTGTTGCTTTCCCACTTGACAAATTCTTCCACTTGATCAAATAATCTATGATTGCTTACTTATGGAACCTCTTTCTACATGTCAAAATGATTTCCTTAAGTTTAATAATGATTCTTCCTTTCTCATCAAGCTTTGATAATTATTTGTTCAATGACATTATTCAATAAAGAAGATTGAAAGACTAGGTATATTTTTTTGAATGATGTATTTCAAGTCTTTATGATACATTGTTGATCTAATGAAAAAATTAATAAGGCCCATGATACATAAATTAAATCTATGTATCATTTTTCCATTTTTTAAATGGCATTTTCATGTATGCTTTTAATTTCACAAGACATCAATATCCTACTTTAAAAGTCTTTATGTGTGGAAATATTTAATTCATTTATTTGTCACCTTCAAGTTGTCTCTCAAAGATTAGATTGTACTTCCTACTAGTATTTAATGTGGTCTTCAAATTCCTAAACATTTGGGTAAACCCTCACAAATAATGTTATTGTAACATTTTAACTAGGATCTACCTAGAAATATGTAAATTTTGTAAACAATTTGAACACATATACTATAAATAGATTACACCACAAGAATCTAATTAGTGATGATATAAAATAATCTAAGTGAGATAATTGTAAGTGAAGTACACTACATCATACAACACCAATCACTATAATCATAAGAAAAACATCATAAGACGGAAATAGAAAGCAATTAGAATTAACCACATATATTATAATGGACATGAATATGTTAATAGGCACATTTATACCTATATTCATATAAAGCATAGCTTTGCTAATTCATAAATACGTAGTTTATTATAATGTTATATAACACCTTGTGGTTTGTTTCACATGCTATATATGATAAATAAATTCATGTATATCATAAAGATTAACACAAGATAATGAAATATGATGATGAGTAATTCATAGTTCACATGCCTTATTAAAACTATTTTAATAATTTTGATATACTAAAATTGCAAATAGACACCTACAGTGTTTTATATTTCGAATAAGGTTTTCAGTAATCCGTTGATAGAATAGATCAACTACCACTTTTAATGTTGGAATATTAATAGACAAACCGTCTAGATCAAGTTGAGGTTATATATATATATATATAAAATCAAATTCATTATTTACCTATGACTACCAACATTCATAGTTTCTTAAATCTGATTAAGCCTACCATCCTAAATATTACTATAAGATCAATTCCATTGATCCCCTTTGTGTAAACCCTATTTTGTATTTACATATGTAGTCATGTATAAATTTATTCATAGTGATACACATCCCAATGTATATTTATGAACTTTATACAATTTTCTTGGTTTATTATTATGCAAAATATTACTTATACCAATTGGTTATTTATGGTATCTAAATATAACAAATCTTATCATATAAATATTACTTGTTTTTCCTAGTCTTAGTGGTCTATATAAAGTGACTTAGCCTTAAAATTAATATATTGTAAAAATTCATCTATTTATTGAATTTTTAATTATACATCACCATACAATTATGTCACATAACTGTACATCAATTTAGCTTTTAATCAGTTCCACAAACTTTATAAATTGATTCATCTTATATTCAGTTCCTTAAACTTCATAAATCAACTTAATAATTAAAACTGATATATTCTTTTTTGACTACATAAATCGTCACTGAATATTCTGCATACCAAAGTGGCTATATATTATAAAATAGTATACTAAAACTTTGAATATACCCAATT
>JARHVA010005467.1:410000-485000 GCA_037957365.1 Torreya grandis | reverse complement strand
TTTTGGTAGACCCAAAATAAAATCAAGTGAGACTACAACCCACTAATCCTTAATAATATCATGAAGGTACAATAACCCTCTTGGATGGTAATGCTCAGCTTTAACCAACTAGTATTTTAAGCATTTCATTAAAAATTCAATGACATCATGCTTCATCCCAAGAGAAAAATAGAGCTTTTTCAACTCATGCATCATTTTGTAACACCTAGATGAGCATAGTAAGGTGTTGTATGCACTTAATTAAGTAAATAATTTCTCAAGTCACCCATCATAGGGACATAAATTATGCCTAATCAAGCCATCTATTATAATAACAAATTTAGAAAATCTATTTGCTACTAGCTTAACAACTAAATCTTCTCTAACTCATTATAAAATTTATCAGTAAGTTATTGTTCCAAAACAACACTTCTAAATTTTTTTGTTAACACCAATAAGGTAGTAAGGTACATGCATCTATTGAGTGCATTAGCCACATAGTTCTCCTTGCCTTTGACATATGAAATATCCATGTAAAAATTACTCAAAAATTCCATCCACTTGCACTAACATGCATTTAAATGTTCTTAAGAGAAAAAATACTCTAGAATTATATAAACATATTTTACTTAGAAAGGCTTTCCCAATAAAAAGTGTTTACATTGCTTAAGTGCATGGAAAATGGAAGCAAGGTCCATATCATGAGTTGGATAATTCATTTCATGCTATTTTAATTTATGTGACTCATAATCCATAACATTTCCATTTTGACTCAACAATCCTCCATAGCCTTCTTTAGAAGCATTAGTCAAAACTTCAAAATTACCGCTAGGGTTCAATAATTTTCAAGATAGTAAGGTATGTGCATCTGTTGATTACACTAGCCATACACTTCTCCTTGCCTTTGACATATAAAATATTTAGGCCAAAATTTCTCAAAGTTTCATCCACTTGCACTAGCATGCATTTAAATATTTTTAAGAGAAAAAAATACTCCAGACTTATATGAATATATTTTACATGGAAAGGCTTTCCCAATAGAAAGTGTTTCCATTGCTTAAGTGCATGGACAATGGAATCAAGTTCCATGTCATGAGTAGGATAATCTTAGAGGCAGTAAGTTACATGTATCTATTGAGTGCATTAGCCACATGCTCCTCCTTACCTTTGACATATGTAATATTCATGTCAAAATTGATCAAAATTTCCATCCACTTGCAAAAGCTTGCATTTATATCTTCTTAAGAGAAAAAAAACTCCAGATTATATGAACATGTTTTACTTAGAAATAATTTTCCAATAAAAAGTGTTTCCATTGCTTAAGTGCATGGATAATGGAAGCAGGTTATATGTCATGAGTAGGATAATTCTTTTCATGTTATTTTAATTTTTGTGACTCATAAGCCATAACCTTTCCATTTTGAGTCAATATACCTCCATAGCTTTCTTTGGAAGCATCAGTCCAAACTTCAAAATTACCATTTGGTTCCAGTATGAGCAAAATAAGAGATGTAGTAAGCATCCCCTTCAACTTAAAAAAATATTCCTCACACTGAGGAGTTCATTCTAATTATTTTCTGTTACATTGTAAGGAACTGATAGGATAGGCCATACTAGAATTTTTTTTAGCAAAGCATCCATAATAACCAGCCAAACCCATGAAGCTTCACACTTCATATACAATAGAAGCAACAGGTCAATCATGGATAGCTTTGGACTTGGCGGGGTCAACAAAAATGCCTTATTTGTAAATAATTTATCCTAAATAATGAATTTAATATTCATATAATGCATATTTGGACAATTTTCTATAAATATTATGTTGTCTTAGTCTTTGTAAGATTATATGGAGATGTTGATCATGTTTATCATTATCTTTAAAATAAATCAAAATATCATTAAGAAAAACCAGCACAAACTTATCCAAGTAATATCTAAATATGGTGTTCATAAGGTTGATGAGGGATTTCGGTGCATTGATTAAGTTGAAACATAGAAATGTAAATTCATGGTAACCATAATGGGTCCTGAATGTAGTTCTATTAATATCCTCTTCCTTGATGTTCAACTGATGGTAACCAGACCTCAAGTAAATCTTAAGAAATACTACAACACCCTTCATTTGGTCAAACAAATAATCAATTATTGGTAAAGAAGAGAAATTTTTTATTTTTACCTTGTTCAACATGTGATAATGAATACAAATATTTAGATTAATATTTTTATTCTTTACAAAGACTATTGGTGCACCCCAAGGAGACACACTTGGCCATATGCTTCTGTTGTCTACAATTGATTATAACTAAACTTTTAATTCTTGTAGCTTAGCCACATTCATGTAGTAATGTGATTCAGATGTAGTGGTAAATACAAGTATGATGTCAATATAAAAATCAAATTCTCATGTGAGTGGAAACCTGGGAATATTTTTAGGAAAAACATCCGTAAACTCCCTTAGTATAATAAAATATGCATGTTTCAGCTCTTTCTCATTAAAAATTTCTTGCAGTTGGATTACATAGAGCTTGTTGTCTCTCCTAATATATCTTTTCATCTATAGGGCTAAAAGTGTTTTACATCTTGCAGACCTTTACATGCCTTGTGATTTTACAATTTGGCTAAGGTCATTTTTGCATTTCACTCTTTTACCAACAAAATCAAGTGTGGTTTGATGTTCATGCAGCCAATCTATTCCAAGGAGAAGATCATAAGACCTTAATGGTGTGAGAAAAGGATTTACCTTGGTCTTAAAATCACCCAAATCCAATTCTACTTGATGTAAAAACTAAAAAATATGCACTTTTCTATTGGTATTAAATTCTACTTCCCAACCTTAGCTTATCAAGATGGATTTAATATTACATTGTTTAGCTAAAAAAGGAGATATAAAATAGTGATTTATACTAGAATCAATCAAAATAATTAAAATAAAACCATTAATTGTACCATTGGTCTCAATTGGAGTTACCTACAAGTTAGCATTACAATTATCAATAATAGCATACATTTTATGGTTTATTATTTGGCTTCATTTCAACTTAGGACAATGCTTTTTATAATGATTATCACCACATTTTTAGCATACAATTATCCTAGAAGATACTATTGGAATAGTGTTAACACCCATGTTAGGTCCACATGGGTTATTTTGATGTTGTTATTTCTAGTAAGACCCATATTTTTAAGTTCCATGTGATTTGAAATTCCTATTTTGATTGGGAAATCTACTAAAATTATTATTACCTCTGGAAAATCTGTAGAAAGAATCAGATTTTTGAAAGTTATTATTGATGAGAGAAAGTTTATTTGTATTAGATTTTTGCCTATTTAACTTTAATTATTATCTTGCCTTTTCCTGAAACCTTTCTTTCTTCTCAGCCCTATATGTTGAATCTACGGCTGCAACAATGTTTTTGGATTGGTCATATTAACAACATGGCTCATAATCTCCATAAGCCCAAGCTTGAACTTAGTGATCTTTGTTTCCCCATCATACATATAGTTCACATGATAGAACAAGTTAAAATTTTTATTCTCAAGTACTACAACAAACATGTTATCTTATTTTAAGAGATAAAAATTAGTAATTTTTTTCTCCTTATAATTTGCATTTAGGTACTAGTTACAAAATTGAGTTTCAAAAATATTCTAAGACAAATTTAAAGGATGATACCCTTCAATAACATAAATGTGGTTCCAACATAATGTTATAGGTCCTACTAGCTGATACGTAGTTACTATGGCTTTCATCTTGAAAGGCATATTGTGCAAATTGAGGCACTTTTACTAGTGTACAAACCAAACATAAGATGCATCACCTAATTCTTCACTTGAAAAGGTAGGCAGTGGAAGTTTCTTCATTTCTTTAATAATTGGGTCAATGGTGGTCAAAGGTGGTTCCTAAATTGTATGCCCTTCCATTTATCCCATTTCCAATCTGGGCACTTCCTCTTGGGATGAACCCTTAAGATTGTTCAATATTTATTCTTGATTATCAATCTTCCCTTGTTATATGTTAAGGGATGTTAATATCCCACTAAGGAATTCCTCATGTTTAACGATTGGAATCCCCCTCACTGCTTCAACATGGGGTACCTCAGTATTATGTCTACATTATTTAGTACTAGTTGATCTAGATTGTAAATGGGAATGTGGACTTGATGAAATATTCCACATCATTGACCCCTACCCCTAGTAGTATCAACATTCAAAAGATTTAACTGAATGTTGACTCTACTTGATCACATTCTAACCAACCAAAGAAATTATGAGTGATAACTTAAAAGATTGCATTTATTAAAAGGAAAATAATCATTCTTAGAGTTCCCTAGAGTAGAACACTACTCTGATACCAAATGAAATAACCCAAATTTTTTTTTAGAATCATATATCAGAGTACACTTTGGTCACTTTTTAGGCCTACTTACAAAAATTGACAATGTAATGAAATATTTAATGTACTATGCATTAACATGACTAGAACTAGAGAGGGGAAACTAACATAGTTTGTTAGAGGTAAACACATACAAAAGGAACTATAGGCAAGCTAGTTATTATTTATAAGGAATTATGGTTTTTAGGGTGTATCAGTATACGCATTAGCTGATAAGTCCCAAGAACCATAAGTGGCACTCATACTTCCTCATATGACCATTTATAAGTCATTAACCCTAGATAAATTCCTCATTCTCCTCAGTGGATTTCAGTCCCATTAGAGAAGGGTTAAGTTAAAGAGTTGGTTTCTCTGAAAATGGTAGCCTTATAGTTATTGAGTTATCATTCAGTTTATTCATGTGTAAAAATTGAGATGCATGATATCTAATATAAATAAGCACTTAAAATTTAATGAAAATATCTAATTTCATACTCACAGTTTTTCATTCATTCAAGAAATAATTAAATAAAATCATAAGAGAATAGATTTAGTATAATATCTTTAGTGCTAATAGCTAGGCTATCACACCTTACAACCTTTAAATTTATTGCACTTGTTTGTACATCATTCATATCAAACATAGATGTTTATAACATTACAAGACATAGTTATACTAATCCATCTTCTATATAGCTATTTTTAATTGGCACAGTTGATTCCATGTAAGAATTCAAGCACATACATCTATGAATTTTCTATGGAAGGTTAATCTTGTAAAATCAACAATAATGAACTTAAGCACTTATCTACTCAAGAAAAACTTTAATAATTCATAAGTGAATGTTTTAAAGACATAAGTATTTTACAAATTCATTGTAATTCAACTAGACAAACCAAAACTAGAGAACATATAATGGTGGAGTTTGAATCATAAACATTATTACTTCTTTTTCCAATTGATATAAATGTTTACAAGTTTTTTTCAAATTTCATAATTATACATAAGTTTGAGAATGATATTTCATAATTCAAAACATACCTTGCACACAACCAATATGATAGAGGAACATATTTATCTCATTTTTCTCATAGTCCCACTACCAAACTTATGCATTGCTGCAAGCGTTAGATGCTCCAAATGCAACAATGTATTTATAGATTAGAGTAACCAAAAATGCAATTAATAATCTAGTTAAGGTAAATATTGTGTCACTTTTATCTTTTTCATTCTAAATTTAATCTACTAAAGTATCCATATTTATGTATTCCATGTTAAAACTAGAAACAAATATCAAATTCTATCTTATTTTTAGTGAATCAATTTATTCACAGTTATACATCTATAAAGTTAATGCAAACATCCACATGTTTGTATTTCCATAAACCAAAATAAGTTTTATCCTCTATAGGATGTAATTCGTAACTATTTTAATTTATTTTAATTGAAATAGATTTCACATAAAACATCTAAGAAAATCTTAATTAAATATTGACATCAATAATTAATAGCGAATTTTCTTAAAGATGTTCGCAAATATTAAAACTAGGAAATAAAAACTCAATCATATTCCATAAAGTTAAATCTAATATGAATTAATATAATAATAAATAAGAGTCTTAAGAATTAATTGTATTAGACATAAAATTGCCACATGCGGATTTTGAGATCAATTCAGGATCACAACATATAAAGGATCCTAGTATGTTCAATAAAATTCCTAGTAATTATAAATTTAAGGAATAAATATTTAACTTAATAATTAAATAATACAAGGTACCTACGTAACAACTTTACTATCATTCAACTCAATCTTCCAATAATCCAACTCCATAATCTATTCATGTCTTTTGTTAGTAGTCAATAAGATCATTTAAATTTAACAAGTATATCTATATATTAGTTAACAAATCAAATAAATTAATACATTGTTACTATCTTCTATACAAAGTCATCAAAACCAGTAATTAAAAGAAACCAACTTACTAGTATAAACCCAATCCACCAACCATATGAGCCCCTACTAGTGGCCCTTACCACTCCAACCATCAATAGGTTGGTGGTTACAATATCCAGGAATATGTAATGAATTATAAGCACATTGATCACTAAACAAAGACATGACAACAAAAGACACATACAACACAATCTATTCATTCCAAGGTAAGATATGAATAATTAAGCTAAGTATAGATTATGGGTGATGATGGTCAACTTAGACCATTGAATGATATAGAATGGATTTATCCAAATCTCCTATATATCTTATGATTTTATCTTAATTAGACACCATCTAATTTCTCAATCGATATGCGAACATCCAAACTCATAATGTATACCTTTAACTATTTGGGTCTAGTCAAGGAATGAAAATACACATATTCCAATTGATAATAAAATAGTTAAAATAAAATGACATCATTCAGATTTATTAACTAATAAATGTTAATTCAATCATAATAAAAATAACAAACCATGATTTTAATACCACATATCACATTTGACCCAACCAACTTAAAACACCTAAGTTAAAGTATTAAACAATCACATCCTCAAAATAAACAACGACACACAACATAGTTAAATTTTCTAAGTTCGATAAAGTCATTAAAACCATAACGACTCAATTATGAAATGAATACAAAAGAATTGAGTTGATGATGAATGAAATCTACTCAAGTGAAGTCAAGACTTGACCAATCAAAATCCCAAGGTCGAGTGAAGGATTATGACAAAATCTAAAGAGTTCAAGTAAATCGCCTAGCCATAATAGACATGCAGTCACATGACTCATAACTAGATATAAATATATCCATATATATGTATATCACCTGAACATTTAGATAAAGAACTTTTGCATAATTGATCAAAATAAAAGCCACCTAAATATACAAGGAATATAAATATTGTGTGTGTGTGTGTGTGTGTGTGTGTGTGTGTCTATATATATATATATATATATATATATATACATATATATACATATACATATATATACATATACATATATATATATATATACATATACATATATATACATATACATATATATATATATACATATATATATATATATATACACATATATATATATACATATATATATATATATATACATATATATATACATATATATATATATATACATATACATATATATATGTATATATATATATATATATATGTATATATATATATACGTATATATATATATATATATACATACATATATATATATATACATATATATATATATACATATATATATATATATACATATATATATATATATACATACATATACATGTATATACATACATATACATATATATATATATATATATACATATATATATACATATACATATATATATATATATACATATACATATATATATATATATATATATATATATATATATATATATATATATATATATATATATATAAGAAAACAAAACCCTAAGGATATCGAGAAAGAAAAACTAATGACATAGTACTATTTAAGAAACTTCCAATATTAATTCAAAATGGTCTACAATCATAAAATAAACCTGGCTCAAACACCAACAAAACATTATTCAAAACTGAACAACCCAAAAATCAAAAAAGGCACAATTGTTATAATAAAAGACACAAAGTTGGACAACTTTTAAAGCATTCATCCTTTTATAATAAAACATAGACATCACAATTAAAAACATTGGGTCTACCAACTTACATCATTTCACAATATAAGAAAAAACACAGGGATGATACACAAAATATACACATGAGAACCTAGTCCAATATAGTAAACCGATGGCATGAGGATAATATTCAAACCAAACAACACACACTGAACCATCCTAGTCCATACTTAATCTGTATATAACAAAGACACAATTCAAAATATCAATAGTCAAATAAGACAAGCCATTATAAAAATCAATGGTCAAATATCAATGTATTCATACAAAATTAAGAGATCGAATACAAAAATGATAACGTCAAACCAAATATTCTCATAAGTTTTGACTAACAAACCAAGCTACCAAGAATGTGGAATAATACATCGCCTAAAACTCATCTGGTTCCTAAGTCATAAAATATAAGAAAATGGATGCACCCATCAGACTCAAATATGACCAAGAACCTTTTCAAGGAACAAGGTTAATGCCACAGTCACATATCAAAAGATTGAGTTTCTTTTCATTGACACAATTGATAAATCAAAACACAGTCATTATAATGAGCTAATAGTCATTATATGGAAGACACAAAGTTTATCATCATTCTAAATAGAATACAGTCAACTTTTACACAAACATTAAAATGAACATACAATCGATATATCCTAATGACACCAGACTTGCCAAGCTTTTCTAGTTATAGAAAAATACAGTCATTTCTTTTAAACATGCATGCAATATGTAACCATTTTAACATAGTCCACTACCCACAACGACACGACTACATAATGATAAGGATTGAATTTCAAGTATACATTTATTGTAAGTTCATATGTGATAAACATATCGTTATACCATTATAATAGGTTTTTACATTCACTGCTAAGTTCAGACTTCTGGCTACATATGTAGCCTCTAATTATTTTATCATTATGACAACCCAATAAAAATTGAACTAGACAACTCAAATAAAAAACATACTTGAAAACATAGAGAATTATAAAAAAGATGAAAGCTCAAAGACTCATCCAATGTCATTGTGTGTTCCTCAAACCAACCAGCTCAACATTAAAACCAAGTAAATAGTTTTATTATTGGAATATAGAATTACCCATCTTCCTAACATTTTGTTTTCCATCCATCTTTCCCACTCTTTTCTATTCATTTCCACATACCCCTAATAAAATCACATTGAATTCCCAGAAGAGAGAAAAACCCATTGTATCCCAATGTAATCCGACCAACCTTGCCATTAATGGCAAGTCGAGAAGGATCAATGATAAAGCACCCCTCATCTAATGGAAAACATGATTAGATTTAATCAAACCATATTACACATAAACCATGTGGATATTCATTAAAACCTTCACCGTAGTGTCACATGACTCAATTAAAAAGGTTAACATACTTTCCTCATAGGCCATCGACCTAAGTTGATGTGATAATATCAAAGAAATTAAGCCATGTTTAAATAAAACCATGACTAATATAGTTATTAAATAATATGCCACTTAGACTTAGATAATAATGCAAGGTCGTAGGGGGTTAGGGTAGCATGGGGGTGATAAGGGTTTGCAATGGGGTTAGGTCTAGGTATTTTGGTTAGGTTTAGGTATGAATTGAGTAGGTCGATAAGGTTTAATACGGAATAAAAATGATTTTAAAATCCTATGGGGATAAAGGAGTTATGCAAATGAAAAAGACTATGTCCATCAAGCACATAATATAACGAACCATAACAATAAATAATGACTTATAATAGAACTTATAAGGTACAACAATACTTACAAACACAAAGAACACAACCAAAATCAATAGCATAATATAATGACCAAATCAAATTGTCTAAAGGATAAATTAAATAATAGTATACATGTCAGTCATATCGATGTGCTCAAACTTCATTATTATAGGATTATGACCTCCACCAACTACCTAGATCATAGATAAAACCTTCAACCATTGAAATGACATAATCTCATTATGTCATAAATCAATATTCAATATAGACTATAAAATCATCATCAATAAAAATAAATAGTCAATAACATAGTAAATAACATAACAAGTATGAAACCAATATTGTAGCAAGTACCACATAATCCAAGTAAACAACATCTAAGCCAATCCCACATCACAGTGTCAATGTAATAACAACAAAATATGTAATGAAAATGCAAGATCTTAACAAATGTAACATCCTTCCCTGCTAAAGCTAGTCATCCTCCTAGATGAATCTTATTCCAACATAATTTCTCTATTAAAAATATTGTTCAAAAGAAAAATAACATAGTATAATAGTATCTAATCAAACAAATAAATATGTAAATCTCATATAGAACTCATCATAGTCCTTCCAAGTAGCACAATCCTTAGAGTATTACTACCATTAGACCCTACAATGTGACATATTTGTATTACACAAATAAAATTTGTGAGTGTTAATTACCTTGATTAGTTCTACCATGACCACGTTGGGATCCTAAATATGTAAAATATTCCAATCCAACACATGCATAGGATCAGCTATATACTGTTTTAGATAAGAAACATAGAAGACATTGTGTAATAGTGTTAGGGCTAGTGGCAATACAAGCCTATATGTTATAGGATGGACTATTTATAATACTTCGAAGGGTCCCACATATCTCCCTGATAATTTCATTAACTTATTGAATTTAATTGAGTTCTTTTCCATCTTAACCTACAAGAACACTTTATCACCTATTGAAAATTACTTATCTCTAATTTAATTATCCATCTCCCCATGTAATCCATATACAATATCTATTTGTTCAAGCAAACCATGCCCATATATCTGATCATGCATATCTATATGAACTTCCCTACATCACTAGTCCTAGTGGGGCTAACTTGAATGACATGGTTAGGTTAGCACTCTGGTTTACCAACTAAAATATTATATAAGGTAAAGTGCTCTTATTTATCTATTCTTTAAGAATATTTTTCACCCTCATTAATCAATCACTTGGGCACATTCAGGGGATTGACATATGATCTCATTTTTCATCAGGGTAGTAAAGTCCAACTAGGAATAAGGTGTTTTCTATCTACCCTCCTTAACACTTTGCCTTTCGGGTGGACTTATATTTATAGTTCACCTCACCCTTTGCTTGACCCTTTTCATGTAACATGACTGTACTAAATATGTAGAGCTCTAGTCACAATATAGAGTGACTCATGACATGAATCTAAGGAAAACAAAATTCTATGGGACATGTAACATGAGTCATTATAGGAGTGATTCTATGGTATGGGTATGAGGAGTAAGTTAACTATATACGTAGAGTGACTGTATAGGATGGGAAACATGATTAACTAGATATAATACATGCGAATTGATATATACTATATATGTAACATAAGTGTAGGCCTCATTATTCAACTTACTTTCTTATGACCATCAATTCCCTATATTCCCTCATCGAATGTTTCAGTTGATTCTCAACCAGTTTATTTAAACCCAGTTATTGGCTCAATCTCTATAATAGAGGGACATGCCATTGGCCGAGTGACAACTACGACTATAGATGCACTTAGCATGACATATATAGATAACTATAATATCTAGTTGGGCTGCCCAACCCTATATATAGTGGGTAGGGGTTAGAGGTATCTAAAGCAGACAAGGCCTTTCTCCTATCTATGGTAGTCGGGGCCTCTTCTATGTGCCCAAGTGGCCAAACATAATGGTTTAATTCTCTCCCCTATGTATGATAGACTAACCTGTCCCATGGTTTGAGACCTAGGTCCTTCCCTTCCTCATGGATATATACATCGATTCCCCCTGGCCATCTAGGGGTCCTCTCTATATATATGGGATATGAGCCTCCCCGATAGATAAAGCTCTCTTTTTATCTAGATAATTTGGTGTCATCTATCTATATTTATAGACATATATCTATTGGACGTTAAGCTAGGGGCCTAAAGAAAAATACCTCTGAGTAAAGGGGTTCATTACACTTTGTCTTATGCCTTTCTTCTCGATCGATAGATCACTAGGCATGCTACACTCCATTAGACCCATATCTTAAAAAAGGGATTTGGCGCTATATGCCCTTGTTAATATTAACACACCTAAAAATGAGTTGACACAACCTAATAAGAATTTTGAATCTGGAAATAATTTCTAAAACATTTCCCTGATAAAACAGGGAATTCCACCTAACGTTCCCTCATTCCCTGCAAAGAAAATCACCTTTATCTTATCAAAGCGGCATGTTGCAAGCAACACGTAACGAAAATTTTGTGTTTCAACCCGAAGACAGCATTTTTTTTAATTGATATTGAAGACAGCTAAATGGACTGTGCATACCGACACCGCCATATGAGGATGTTGTAAATGTCAAATGAGATAGTAAGATAACGTTTTAATTACGTTGTACTTCACATCATATTATATGGTCACACACTCACATTAAAGAAGTCGGAATTGAAAATGGAATAAGATTTGGCGAATGAAATCCGAGTTATCCATACCATAACCACTCTAAACTATTTGGAATGCTATTAATTAAAACGCATCGCTACGAGTAATGGCAAACACAAATATCGTACGAGACAAAGGAATGGCATTCTTCCTCTTCTTCGCCCGTTGAAAGATTTAACCAATACTTTTGACATTTTACGCTTAAAGTCACCCATCCTTGGGAAAAGTGTGAATGGAATAAAACCGTATCATCGGCGTTTGTTTAGACTTTAAAATTTGGAATTAAGTACAAGGAAATTGAGGCTGTCACCTACATGTGTCGTGCTATATTGCTCTTTATTAACTTATACAACGAAGCGCTATCATTCAATCCATCGGTTTTAATATTTTCATACCACGTAACCACTATTTATCGTATATTTTGCTATTTATTTAGCACTCAAGAATTGATTTAATTTGATGGTTATGGAAGTAAGACGTCAAAGTTGAATAGTTAGTTAATGGAAGAAGAGAAGAAAAGTTTCTTAAGGAATGTGGGTATTCACCGATTTATTGATATTGGTGGTGTTTGGAAAAATAATTTATTGATATCTTTCTTTATCTTCATCAAAATAATTACATAATTTATTTAATTAAAGTGTAAATTTATTAATTATGATAATATGTAAGATTTAATTGATGAAATATGGGTGAGTTGGTAAAGTGACTTGGTTGATACACATTCCATTTAAATTAAAATTTCAGATGGTATTGGAGGTTGGTTGTAGTCGATCAATGATATTGGGTTGGTTGTAGTCATTTGTTGGTATTCTTAGGATGGTTGTGGCCATTGTTGATAATTTTGGTAGTTGTGTACTTTGAGATTTAAGCCCTCGATTATATCCGAAAGCGATTGAAGCTCCAGTCAAAAACATCGATATCACTGATGACTATAAAAAAATAATAAAACTAATATCTATCAAAAAAGATTAATCTTATTTATTTATATATATATATATATATATATATATATATATATATATATATATAACATCATGATTTTTTCTTTCATATATATTTTTTTAAAATTATTATTTGTAGCAACAAAAGAAGATTAATCTTTGTTATGTTATTTATCTTTAATTTTTATATTTTATTATAAATGTATATAAAATTTTGTATCGAAGGCATTTATTTATTAGAATAGGGCACGTTGAGTTGTACCTTCCTAACTACTTTAACTATTGATTTCACTGAGATTATAAAATCTTGAATCAAAGATATTAATTTTATAGAATCTAGAAAGTTTATTATTTTTCATGACATTATTTTGTATATATTTATATTAAGTAATTGGAATATTAAATAAAGCAATCAATATGTTAAAACATAGTAATAGTCAATAAAATTTTATTGATTCTAATTAATGGGATGGTGTGTGAAATAGGTTTTGATGTGATTTCATATTAAGGGACTAATATTTGTATCGATAAAAATTCGCCTTGTCTTTTCTTTGAAAATAACATTTCATATATTTGGAAATCTAATTATCCTTCATTATTGTATAGATCGATGATCTTAGCATGTAGATAAAAATTGTCTTTATTTATAATATTCATTATTATTGTTATTGAATTTGTGTTTCATAAAATTAACGATAGTGAAGAGATTTACATTATAGTGTTATATTTTATATTTTTTTTGTTAACTACCATTTTATGTAGTGATCTTAATTTAAGAACTAAACACCGAGAAGTATCTATTCTACCAAAATTCTCCAAAATATAATTATGATCTCATCATTTTTATCCTGTTAAAATTTACAAACAATAAAAATTAATTTATAATATAATTTTTGTGAGTCAAACAATTTCAACTCTTAATTTTTGTATTATTTATATGCACCTCTAAAAATAATCCTTCGAATGAAGAAGCTCGAAAAGAATGCTTCGACTCATATAACATATTGAAATAGTTGATAAAATGTGCCATCCTTTAGAATTGGGGAGAATACATAAAACGAAATCGGTGCAACCTTGCCGAAACTATTCCCGTGGATAATATGGAAGATGGGATCAAAACTTATGATGCCAAAAACATTATAAATAATCGAGACTTTTTAAAAATCATAATTTTGCCATGGAAAAAGAGAACAACTTTCTACCAGTGCTCCAAATATTATATTTTTGTTTGTGTTATTTTGTATATTTTTGTGCAGGCACTAGTTCACTCGTATACATCAAAAATCCAAAGAGAATCATTTATATATTCGTCTGAATTTATCTTCCTTTCTTTACCTTAGAAATATAGTACGTTCCTGTTATATTTTATTAAGTACACAAGCTCGATAAATGGAATTATTTTTTCTCATCGTAAAGCGCAATTCATTCTAATTTTAACAAAACCATGTAATCTTATAATATTACTTTTGGATTGTCATGGTCAGTTGAGCACACTTGGATGTCATTATTAGGTTAATCTTTGTATTTTAAAGATTTATTAGTGGGTAAGTTTGTCCTCATTTATAAATTGATTAAGTTTAATTAAATAATTAATCAATTTTTTTTAATATATATTTTAATATTTAATTAAGAATGTGACCTCACTAATTTTTAAATAATAATTAGTAAATGATAGTTAAAATAAATATCTATTAACTATTAAAAATATCTACAAATATCTTATAATCTTTCACCCCCACAAAAAATATTGGGATTCATTGATCATTGCACATGAATAATTTGTTTTAATATGCATTGCTATGTGCACCTTATTCATATGCTTCCCCTTTAAGGACTAAAAAATGGTTTTATTTCTATCATTTTTACAATATTTTATTGTAATTTTTTTAATTAAAATATTTATATAAACATTAGGGTTAAATATTTAAAGAATTGTAAATAAGATTTTACGGATTAAAGATTGAAGGGTTAATATTTTTTTTTCCATATTTATTTTCACCCTCTTACATTAATGGTAAGAAGAAGACCATTGGCCACCATTCTTGAAATTGTTAATCATTATTATGTTGGTGTTTTAATGAATTTGAAAATTATCAAGATAATAAATTATCAATAGGCAAAGCTTATGAAAACATTAACTTGTATTGATTTGTATTGAATGAATTTAAATAATTACAATCCAAACTATGCTTAAATAATCCTCAACTAGAAAATAGAGTTGACAAGAAAAAACTTCAAAAAAACAAAATCTAAAAAATAATCTATTTTTAGTAGCTACTATTTATAGTAAGTTTCACATGCAAGTGTGCACAACGCTAAAAATATTCTAAAATATCCTAAACATTATAATTACTCAATGGGATAAAATTTAAATGAAGTTGATGTCCGATATAGAAATTTCTTGAAAACATTATTAAACAGTAATTTTGGACTCTTAGATGATCACATGTGGCCTCCAAAAATATTTAAAATAACTTTAAATAGATTTAACAGCTTATCACAGTAAAAAAAATTGATACAATCATTTTGTTACATGAAAGAGCTCAAATAGAGTGACGGGTCAAAAGATACAGCCTCTGAAAGATTCATCTATTTTTCCTACATCATTCTTCTCTAGTTGAAAACAATTCAACTCCTACAAGTTGCCCTGATTATTCTACTTCGATTTTTCTTCATCAATTTTTTTTTCTCCCATTTTGTAATCTAAGTGTTGTCTTCTTGTTGCAATCCTTCCCATTACATCAAATACATGTTATAATTCCATTTCGTTGTGGTCACTATCTTCATATCTGAAACCTGCACTATTTTTACATTCCTTCGAATTTGTTGTTCCCAATTTACTTTTTTATCTTAGTCATTTTCACCATCTTCTTCATGTAATTCATATAAATATGAAACATTAAATACTAGAGATATATCAAAATTATATGGTAAATTCACCTCATAAGTATTATCATTGATTTTATTCACAATTCTACATGGCCCAATGTTGTTGTACTTTAACTTATTATATGTGCCTTTTGAAAATGTTTCTTTCTTCAAGTAAACCATTACCAAATCTCCTTCTTCAAATACCTTAGATATTCTTATGACATATATTACTGCTTTATATTTCTCATTACTCTCCTAAAAATTTATTTTTACTCCTTACAACTATTGTATATGCTTTATAAATGCTTCTACATCATTGCTAATTCGATATGTAATTAGTAATTTTACCAAATATAAAATAGCTATAGAATTTTTCCCATAAATAATTTGAAATGATGATTTTCCTATTGATCTATTCACTAAACTATTATATGTAAAATATCTTGTGGTAGATCCATGTTGTATCGCTTGGGATTCTCTCCCACTATGCATCTCAATAAATTTCCAAAACTCTTATTCAAAATTTATTTTTTTCAATCTATTTGTGGGTGATATGCATTACTAAATTGTAGTTTATTACCCATATTTTTCCACAAATTATTCTCAAAATAAATTAAAAATTTCATATCTCTATCTGAAGTAATAAATTTTAGAACACCATGCAATATCACAATATCCTTAAAAAATAATTCTGCAACTTTAAAATGAACCATTTTTAAAAATATATCTACAACAATAAAAATTGAATCATTACCTCTTTGTGTGTTTGGTAATCCTAACACAAAATCTATACTTAAATCTATCCATGGTCCTCTTAAAACTGGTAATGACATGTATAGTCTAATGTTTTGTGCATGTGCTTTAGCCACCTGACATATTCTACACCTTGAAATAAACCTTGTCACATCTTTATTAGTATTTGACTAAAAATATTTTTTCTCCACCAAATCTATTATCTTTATCTTAACAAAATATCAACCCAATCTGCCACTATGTAATTCTTTTATTACATTGTCTCATAGAGGCCCAACTAGAATGCATAATTATTTCCCTTTGAAGATATAACCTTCTTGTATAAAATACTCATCATGAATAGTATCTATCCCACATATTAATGGATTCTTAAACTACTCAAATACTTTGGAAAAATATGGATCAGTATCATATAATTCTTTGATAGCTTCAAATCTAAGTACTTCACATGCTATAGTAGTTAAAAACTTTATTCTCTTACTCAGTGGATCATCTACCTAATTTTATTTCCTAAATTTATGTTTTAAAATAAAACTATACCCTTTCAAGAAAGATTCCCAAAATGCATGCCTACTATTCAACTTCTTTTGTGTATTCGTAAACTTCATAGCCTCATGATTTTTAAATAGGATAAACTCCATATGCATTAGGTAATGCCTCAATGTCTTAATACTTGTATAATTACATAAATTTCAACATCATAAGTAGAATATTTTGTTCTTATCTCATTCATTTTCTATTGAAATATGATATTGGCTTTCATTCTTGACTCAGCACAACACCAATTCTCACAAATGAAGAATTACAATCAACATCAAACACTTTGTTAAAATTTATTAATTATAAAATTGGTCTTTCTATAATCTTTTTCTTAAAAAAGTTAAAACTTTGTTATGGATGCTCATATCCATGCCAATTCCTTTCCTCTCTGCTAATCTGTTATTAGTACCACAATACTATTAAATTTTTTAATATTTTTTTTGTAAAAAGTTGTTAAACTATGAAAAATTGTTATCTCTGTAATGCTTTTTGAAATAGGCTACTCAATAATTGCCTTTATCTTTTTTCATTCATTTTCACACCATCTGCTGAAACTACAAATCTTCAAAATATGAAACTATTTTGCATAAACTTGTACTTCTTCAAATTTACATATAACTTCTTATTTTTTAACAACTTTATTGCTATTCTCAAATTGTATAAGTTTTATTCTTTAGTATTACATAATATCATAATATCACCAAAATAAACAACCACAAACTTACCAATATATCATTAGAGTATTGTATTCATCACCCTAATAAATATGCTAAGTGTATTAGAACATCTGAATGGCATCACCATCCACTCATATAAACTATCCCTAGCCTTGAATACAGTTTTCCACTCATCTACATCACGAATTAAAATATGATAATAACCACTCCTTAGATCAATCTTGGTAAAATATTTTTATTCTACAAGCACATCTATCATATCATCTAAACAAGGTGTATAAAACGTATACTTGATTGTAATTTTATTAATTGCTCTACTATCTACACATATTATCCATCTTCCATCTTTCTTTGGAGTTAATAATAATGGTGTTATAGACCAACTCGTACACTCCCTTATCACCTTCTTTCTTAGCAATTGAGTAACTTGTTTATTTAATTTTGCATGTTATGTTGGACTCATCTTATAAGTTGCTTGATTGGGTAAAGCTGATCCTAAAATCAAATCAATATGATGTTGAATATTTATCTTTAATAAGAAACCATCTGGTAACTCATTAGGCATAACATCTGCTTATTATTTCAACACTCTTGCTACTTCTTTTGATATTGGCACCATTTCTATTTCTTCATTCCTTGTTACTAATACATAAAAATAACGTACCATCTTCATATCTTGGATAAATTCTTCAATAGAAAGCATGTTTTTTACCTTCTCTTTCTCTTTAAGAGATAAAAAAATACCTTTGTACCATATTTATAAAAAGTGTATGTGTTCTTTTCTCCATTATGAATTAATTTCTTCTCAAATTGACACAATCTTCACAATAACACATGGCATGCATGCATCAAAATAACATCACACCATATTTCATCATTATAACTTTTTCCTATAGAAAACTTGATTAAGCACTTTTTATATACTTTAACTTCATTCCCTCTCTTGAACCATGAAATCTAATAAGGCTTAGGATGTTTTTCACATTACAAATTTAGCTTCATTATTATTTCTTTAGAAACCATATTTTCATGACTACCACCATCTATAACTACTTTGCATACCTTTCCACCTAAAGCACATCTCATTCAGATTTTTTTTAATCATAATCATGCATCACAACCTTCTTCATTCTACACTTGTTAATTCCTTGATGTGATCACAATTCTTCTTATCATGAGATTATCTATAATATATGCTAGTACAACTTCAATATTTTGCTCTTCTATTTTAGCTTAAACTAAATTTACTCTTGGGCAGTCTTCCTTCCTCATTTTTTGATCCTTATAGTGTTGACACTCAAATGATTTGTGTCCTTATTCTCCACATCTATAAAAACATAAGATATATGCTGATTTAAAAACCATCCTTTAGCACCACCATAACCTCATCCTTGCTAAAATCCTCTTCCTCTTTGTTGGTATTGAAACCCTTACTTATTATCATCTTACCTTTCTGCACCACGTGATGATTCACCAATATTGGTAATACACCCACCTATGGTGATATTAATCCCACGTCATCCCTTATATATAGGAGATCTACCTCTTCTTAGAATAAGAGATTTTCTTCTAAAATTCTATCTATTTTGATTTTCTTCTATCTTCAAAGCTATTTGATAAGCCTCCTCCATGCAAAGTATTCTATGCATGCTTAATTCAACTTTAATAGTAAATTTAAAACCATTTAAATACCTTACATCCATCTTCTCTTGTATTTCATTATGCTCCACTCGTATGGAAATATTATAAAATTCATTTGTATAGTATTTTATACTATGATCTTTTTCTCTCAAATTTGAAAACCTCATGTATAGGGTTTTTGCATAATCCATAGGAAGAAAATTCTCCCTCAACTTCTTATCCATCTTTTTCCATGAATTAATCTTCTCTTTACCTTTTATCTATCCCTCTTTCTATAGGTGATCCCACCAAATCATTACATGATCTTTCAATTTCATGTATATAAGCTTTATCTTCTCTCATAGTCTTCGATTCAAAGAACTCCATGTATTCATTCAATTTATCAACTCATTTGGTCTTAAAATACCTTCATAATATGGAACATCAACCTTAATTCCTTCATTTTTTCCTTTTAAATCTTGAACCATCCTCTCTTCCATTAATGGTGGTTGCTCTTTCTATTCTTCTACTTGCCAAATTTTTTTAATCATGATTTGTGTCCTCCTCATCATCACCTTATCTTCTTCTCTGATTGATGATAACCTTGATCAATTATTCCATTTGCCTCTTCAACTCTTGTATAGTCCTGTTCATATGTGAAATACCTCCTCATCCTCTTACCATGTCTTGTTCCTCTAATATTTGAACTTGCTTTGATACCTAAAAATGAACTTGAAAACTATTAAGACAATAAATTATCAATAAGCAAAGCTTATGAAAATAATAAATTGTACTGATTTATATTGAATGAATTGAAATAATTAGAACCCAAACCATGCTTAAATAATCCTCAACTCAAAAATAGAGTTGATAAGAAAAAAAAAATTATAAAAAAGGTTATTTTTAGTAGCTATTTATAGTAAGTTTCATATGCAATCGTGAACATCTCTAAAAAGATCTCAAAATATCCTAAACACTATAATCATCATATGGGATTTAATTTAATTTAATTTGACGTTCGATTCTAAAAATCTACCATTTCTAAAAATAATAGATTATAGAAAAAATTGTTAAATGGTAATTTTAGAACCTTAAATGATCACGTATGACCTCCATTACTGGGGTAAATTAAATTTATTTTACCAAATAATTTAAATAAATACCTAATACTTGCCCGAAGGGTGAAAGGAATGTAGGAAAGAATTGTAGAAAGTATCATAGACACATGGTACTATATGGTTTGACACCAAACATCCATAGGGTGGGTTGGCATCAAGTATGCAATAATATGTATTTTTAGTAGTCTTCTTGACATCATTCATTATTTCCCCAAGCTACACTCGACATTTTTTATTGGTATAGGCAATAAGTTACTAGGGGATAATTAAAAAAAATGGAAATAACAAATGTCCATTTCAAATTTAAATTGACAATATTAAATTGTGTCGGGTGTGATAGCAAGGCATTTAAGGTGATTAACATGAAGAAAGCCAAGAAAGGAAACTTATAAATAAGGTTAGTATTTCAATGAGGGATTATTTTCATCTATAAACTTTTTTTTTTCAAATTACATATATAAAACTATAGAAGGACCTAGAAAAGACGACGAATAGAAGCATTTCTCTTTTTAAAATTCCATTTGATGAATGTATAAGATGGTATGTTATAATTATAATTGATACAATGAAGTATAAAATTTAATTTTCTTAGTCTTCTTTCATTTGATTTATTTACTTTTACATATATTGAGAATCTTTCATTCTTGAAAAATGCTCAAATGTAAAAATAGGGGAAATATATATGCCATTGAGTGTTCGTACTCTTGATACAATAGTGAAGGTCATACTTTGATGATATATGTTGTCAATATACTCTATTTATTTATCAAAATTCATTCCCTATACTTTATGTACGGTTAATCCCCATGAAATTTTGATAACTGTATTTATCTATGATTTCCCCACGTAATAGGAGGAATTGGAAGATGAAAATGATTTTAACTATCCCATGGTGGACTTAATTATTTATTGAATGCAAAAACTATGTACATTTGTAATTATCTTAGCTTCGTGTCCATATTATAGACAATGCGAATAATTTAGCTAATTACTCCATTAACCAATCTTCCTTTAACCCCAAAATTTTTTGTTAGCATGATTTACTATTCCTTGTGTAGGAGCATAGTTTAATCAAGTTGAATATCATTTTTTTGACATGTATCTATATATTTACTATGTTGATCTTTACAAACTAAAAATTTGTAGTGTTCAAGGATTTAAGTGTTTGTTTATTATGTATTATTTTCAATACGTTTGTTACATACAATTGTGTTGATCTTTAAAATGATGTTTTTCTTATGCAAGAATGAATGATGATGTTCTTAACATAAGAGAAAACTAGTATTTCTATGTAGGATTTACATTTATTATGTTTGATAGACAATTTTTGAATTCCAATTTTTATTTTATGTATCTTTGTTGATGAAAATATGTATCCAATGTCATAATTGTATCAAATGTGTACCATAACATATGACCAAAAGAGCTACATATATATATATATATATATATGATTAAAAAGTGTGCTTTATTATGTTAAAAAATTTAAAAAATAAAATACAACTAGTTATACAAAAATGATGGGTGAAAAAGTCACACCGTAAAATCACACCAGACTATATAAGCCCTGAGAAAGTAGCAGAAGTAACTAAAAGGCCATACTGACTAGAAAGTCTAACACATGTGCACTAATAACTAAAAAAGTATAAAGCTTAAAATAAAAAATAATTAAGTAATAATAATGAACATGGTAGTAGGTGGCAAAGGTGGTGGAGGGTCTTGAGGCTTCCCTCCCTACCCCCCATCATCTAAGGGGCCCTCATCCAAGGTAAGAAGCTCCTAGCCATCATTTTGTTACTCTTGATAAGTTTTTTGTGACTGCTCAAAATTATATTGAGGGAAATAAATGTTAATTTATAGGCATTAGAAATTATCCTACTAGGGAGCTACTCACCCTTCTCTGCTTTCACTATCATGATGAGATGACCCACAAGTAGGAGATGGCTAGCAAATGTGAGGAGATGAGATCCTCCAACTCTGGGACCTATAGCTTCGAGATCAAGAATGCCTGACTCCACCACCACATCTTCAAGAAGGAGTGTGATTAGGTAGCTCCCAACTAATAGCACAATGTGCATTATCCTAGTAATCTAACAACTCCTATAAATGGTGAAGTTCCAGCCACACTTTCTCTATCTAAATTTGGATCTAAAGGGTAAAATTAGAGATCACACTAATTTTGTTATGAATTAAGAACCTCATTTTCATAGCTTCATGACTAAAAAAAATAATTTCTAGACTTCTCGATCTAAAATAAAAAATAAGTAGAAAAAATCTACCAAAATCTATTATATCTTGTAGGCAGTTAGGTCAAGTCCCCCAAGAGAGGCATTTTTTAGTTGAACATTTTGAGTCTAAAAGGTTTAAAAAGAGAGTGAATCCATCTCCAGGTAGATTAAGCAAGGGGACAAAACCAAAAAAGGTGCTTAAGGGTTTCTTGGTGGTGACAAGCATGATAAGTGGGATTTAAAACCCCCATATGCTTGTGTCGATATACATAATGCACCAAAAAAAGTGAGATTTTTTATGTTCTAAGAGATACCACTATATATTATTAAATATCTTCAGCTAGATATGGTGAAGAGAGTTAAGACTCGAACATCTATTGAGTGATTCAGTATCTATTTGATAGGGAGCAAGAAGATTATATGCTAACTTAAAGTCATAAAAATAAAAGGGAGTGGCTATAGGCCAATTCCAATCCTTCTACCATGGGGTGAGAGATTCTAATCTAATTTTGTGAAGATACTCACCAAGTATGACATTATAAATCTTACAAATATATTCTTTATCTTTTTTGTTAAGTTGAAACCCAGCTTTCACAATATTCCAAGGTAGCCAGTTCTGAGATATCTTACAAAAAACTTATCTAATGTGTTTAATATGCTTTTAAAAAGCCTAAGACATTTTATACAAGGAACCATGGTAAAGGAAATATTGTGGAAGTTGAGAATAGGGGACCATTAGAGAGATTAAATATTAATAGAGACACCATTCTTAAATCCAACCTAGACTAGGTGAGACTTAAGCTTCTTCTAGGCTTTTTGTATGATTTTTATGATAAAGGATCTAGTGATTTTGATAGGTACATGAGTGAGTAGGGTATGTAAGTCAAGACCCCACCACACCTTCTTGCCTAGAGGATATCCTTGAGCAATATAGTTGTTGATAAGGATATTCTAGGTTTCATCTCCTTCTAAGCCTCTTATGATCCACTTGACACTGAGAGCAATGCCCTAAAGTTTAATGTTAATAAGGCCAAGATCACCTACTTCTAGATCCTTTATTTTGATACTCTATGAAACCCTTGATGTTCTTTAGAATTAGCCTAGAGGAAGTCACAAAGAATCTTTTCCAACTTGGCATAGGAGGCATTGGAAGGGCCAAAAGGAAGATTAATAAACATGTGTAGTAACCAAGACCTTAGAGAAGATCTAAAATTTCTCAGCCAGAGTAAGAGGCTTTCCATTCTAATAGGCAATTTTTTTTCAACCCTTTGAAGACTAGAGATAAGTAGAGGAATCCCTAAAGACAAAAGGAACTCCAAGGAATTTTAGTTGAACACTTGAAAGGATCCATTGTCATTGGTAACCCTCAAGCCAATGGGGTTTAGAAGACAAAAACTATCTATAACATTGGGTCTTTTCCATTGAATAGAAAATATTTACACCAAATAAATAATATCAAGGCATTTCATGGCATTCTTAACCAACTCTTCATCTTATTTGAGAGTAAGAAAGGATTCATCTATAAATTAACCATTAACCAATTGATGATTTGAGGTAGGAAGAGAGATACCTTTAACAAGCCCCGTAAAAGTATAGTCAACTAAAAGGCCATTAAAACCTTGTGCAACAAGCACATAAAGGGTAGGGGAAAGTTAGAAACCTTGTCTAATCAGTCTATGTAGCTCAAATATGTGGGACTGGGCACCATTTATGGTGATGCAAGCTCCAACATCCTAAAAGAACATGTTGATAGTGTGCACAAACTTTGGTCTAAAGCTAAGATCCTACAACAAGGCCATGATAAAGGGCCATTCTATGTGGTTATGAGATTTCTCAAAGTTGATATTGATGAAAAGACCTTTTTGATTGGAATTTCTAGCCCACTCCATGCCTTCCTGAATAGTTATTACATTATCCAGGATATAAGGTTTCTAAATGAAACTAGTTTATTCAATCCTCATAACCAAAAGAAGAATATGTTTTATCCTAAGTGCCAATGCTTTGACAATAATCTTATACAAAAAATTAAATAATGTAATAGGCCTCCACTTGGTCAACACTTCTGGATCTCTAAATTTGGGAATGAACTTAATATTTCCTTGATATATGAGGGTCCCCAAATAATTGGTATGCAAGGCTTCAAGATAAACCGTATAGAGGATAGGGCATATAGTGTCCCATAAATAATGGTAAAACTCACAAGGGAAGCCATCAATTATAGGAGCCTTATCAGTGGCCATCTTTGTAACATCTTCCTTATGATCACTAAGACTAAGAGGTTCATCACAAGTGACTCTCTGGGCCTCTGAAATCTTACAAGGAACAACTCCCAAACAATGCGAGAGAGCATCTCATTTGGAAGTAGTATCTGGTTGAGAGGTGAACACCTCTTGGTAGTGAGCAATAAATTCTTGTAGTACCTTAGGTAATTTAGTTAGTTGCCTAGTTTCTACATTAATTGGCTTTATCCTATCAGTTTCTTATCTAGATTGAAGCAGGATAAAAAATTCCTTGGTCACTTTATCCCCCACTTTAAGCCAATACATTCTGGTGCATAGATACACTCTTTTAACATTATAATCTTCAACAACTTTGAGTTTATCTCTCTAGGTCACTACATGAGCCTATAATTATACATTAAAAGGTGAGGATTCAAGCTCTTGGGAGCCTCTAATAAACACTTGAGTGGTGGCATGATGAATACACTATCTAAATGAGGTAGCTTGTTTACCATATATTCTAAGGAAAGTGGTAGTATGTTTGATAGCATCAGACCACCACATAATCTAGCTAGTGGACATAGTGGGTCTTGGAGCAAGATTATAAATATGGCCAATGTGATTCAAGGTACACTCATGCTTGAGATGAGCAGAGTTGAGGTAAAACTATATGGTATACACCCAAACATGAGGATTAGTCCACTCAACATTGAAGCAAATGGGGTGATGGTCAAATAAAAAGGTGCCTAGTATAGCCAAGATAGGTTAGCCTTGTATAGGGAAAAAATAAAAAATATCTTATTCAACTAATAGGGCCCAATCGAGCCTATTGAGCACCTTATCCTTACCTTGGCAAAAAATAGATCAAGTGAACTAGGGTGAGTGAGAATTTTTTTGCCGATGGTGATTGGGGTCAAATACCCAATTTTTTTTACATAGATAGAACCATGCATCATATTTTCCTACACACCACCTCATGAGAAGCCACCATTCTTTGTCTTCTAGTGACTCTACCATATTGAAATCATCACAAATAATCTAGTGAGCATACGAAAGTGATTCAGCTAGCCATCTCCATTATAAGGTATGCTCAATAGCATCATTATAAGTATAAAGATTAACTAACCCAATTATGTGATTGTCAAAATGAAAGAACATCCAAACCAAATGATTTTAGGGGACTAACAAGATGATGTGTTGGGATAACTCAGGCACAAATAGAGTCACTAGTCCTCCTCTAATAGACTCGTGATGAGTAGCTTAATAGATGGTTTCATGCTAGATAATATGTGCCACAAAAAGAAGCATGAAGTCAAAAATCTTGACTTCTTGTAGGCATAATATCTTGACTTTTGTGAGTTGACAATTTTTCCTAGCTTTATACTTACACATCAGATTAGTAAGTCCTCTTACATTCCATTAATAGACTAGCATGGAGAACTATCAATATTCATATCTCCCTCTTTTATGAGGTCTGTGAGGACTGAAAACCTATTGAAAGCAATGACTAAGATTTTAAAATCTCCTAAATTAAAGGTTTGTTATGTATGAGATGCATATTCATCTTTACCAGAAGGTGAAGGGATAAGTAATTCACATAATAAAGCTTTATGACTAAAGGTAATGAGATTCATGGAGTTTGAGTTAGTCACCCCAAAAGGGGGTTACGAAGTAAGGCTAGGTGCAGTAGAGACCAAAGGAGGGGCTATAGTAGTGGATGCTTATGGTGAGTGGAAAATGGGTTTAGGTGGCTGAAGTTGCAAAGACAGAGGGGACATAGCTAGAATAGAGGCAGTGATAGAAGCATGCAAATGACATGAATCATTTTTCCTATTTATCACTCTAGCAGGAGAAGTTTTGTGGTCAATGATCGTGGTGCACCCATCAAAGGTGGTAGATAAGGGTATTGCTTCAGACCCATTATGTTATTGGGGAATGGTAGATATGGGAACCATGAGAGGACAATCCCTAATCATGTGGGAAGATGACTAACACCAAAAGTAGATATTTGGAAAATCTATATACAACACTCATTTTTTGATATGGTTTTTACTGACTTGAATATCAATGGGGTCTTTGAGATCCTTAGAAAGATTAAACTTGACATAGACCCTTTGTTGAGGGCATGTGTCATAAAATTTAAATTCCTCACGGCAAATTAAGTGCCCAAATGGCTTGATAAGTTAGTCTATAAAATTCCATAAAGGCAAGGGAAACCTAGGGAACTCAATCCAAATTGGGATTTTGAGTTTGGCCTACTTTGAGACCTGAAAATTCTTGGTCTAATGAGAGAAAATAATAGAGTGTTGCATATAAACTAGGGCCCATGGTTAACAATTGCCTTGCAGTGATTAGGATTATTAAAACAAAATAGAAAAAATCCCTTGGTGAGGTTTTGGACACCTTCCAATTTAACCCCATGGTTTCTAAATCAAGAGATCCACCTCGCAAAAAAGATCAAATGAAAGAGAATCAATTGAGGGTTTAGAAGAGAATAAAGGAAATATTTGAATAATACCCTAAGTAGATATTTTTCTCCATTTACCACTTTTTCTCTTACTATTGTAAGACCAAATCCATGTTGATTCAATGAGTGGTATGATATCAAAGACTACATGGTAAGACACATGCGTGATTGAAATAAGGCATGTTTTCCTCTATTTATATGTTCTATAATACCTTATTGAAGGTCTATTTACCAATGTATAAAGTAATAATTGTTCAACTATAAACTGTCAAAGGTAGTTTTTATAGCATGTGGCATATTTCCTTTGCACTTATGTCTTGATCAACAATTATTTCAAAGAAAAAATTGATGTATGAAGTCATTGATAGGCTCTCTATTATAACATTAGATGATATTCTAGTTAGCATGTGGTTGTAGATTTAAGATTTTTTCTCAGCCTTAACTACATAATTTTCTATGTATTTGAGCAAAAAATAGTAGCAAATTAATGATTGGTAATCTACATTTGCATGCCTTATTGATAGCATGCTTACATTGTGTATGTTGATGATGTTATAATTTTTTACAAGGAGATAAGTTTTATGCCATTCATCATTGATAAACATGGTTGACATTAGATGGCATTGGACATGGGTATTTATACTTACATTAGAAAGTATTTACTATTTTGTGTAGACACGTTGACTCACTACATTTGGTGTGGTGTTATATGTGATCCAAAAGTTCCTCATAATCTTTAACAGGATCGACATAAAAAATCTAATCAATGTTGATCAAGCATCATCTTCAATATCTGAATGTTGTATTCTAGTATATACACATAGTGTTTTAATTTTGTGTGGATTTCATGTAGTTAAAAGGTGGATAAATAATTTCCTTACCAAATCAACTTGAACCGTATTGTTCTAGTCCAATGTGTATATGTTAGGTGCATTTGCTTACCATATAAAACCATGGATGTGTGAAAACCCTATGTATTACCATTTGTACATGTGAATAAACCACTAGTACTTTAATTATTGTTTTAGAGGGTTTTTCAGTATTTATTGAATGTTTAGAAGTAAAGTATGAGTATGATTACCTATATGAATAGTCTTTGTTGTGGAGATGCTTATGCAGAATTTATTTGAGGGAAGACGAAAATATTTTTTCCATATATGAAAATGCACGATGTGTATTTCTAATTATGATTGGATTTCCATAGTAAGAATTATAGTGTAAGTAGGATTTTGGTGGTAGTAGCATGGCTTTAAGTAGAGTTGGCCACCTAGTGTCTACTTCACTTAGGGTAAAGAATAACATTATGGTACTTAGCTATGTAATCATATCCAATAATTCATTCTTTGATTTATAAAATGCCCCTAATACAATACCTAAAATGCATTAATTGATCTACAATGCTTGAATTGAGTATTTGTGCTAGATGCCCACAAAGGTCTAAAATTGTAACTAGGAAGTTATCTTCAAGATTTTTCTTGGTGAAGACTACATATGTTGATTATGTTCGATTCCAAATCATTAGGTTTAATAAAAAAATATTATAATCGTGAATGGATTCCAAAAATATTATCCTTATACCTAACCATGTGTAAAACATATTCATAGAGTTGAACTTAATTACTATGGGGTTGCTGGTACATGCAAATATATATTGGGAAAAAAATAGGAAAAGTTATAGAAAATAATTTATTAGTTTTGTACTCATTTACGGGACCCTTATTGATGGTCTATGTTGTAGTTGTTGGGATTATTCACATATTCCCTTATCTCATCAACCTCTCTCTGTGCATATAAAAGTAATGGAACAAAAGATGACATCTGAGGATATTAAGTGTCATGAGGCATAATTGCATTATTATCTTTTCATCATTGATATCTATGGACACAATGTCAATAGTTGTGTGTGGTAGTAGTAAGGAGACATAGATAGGTTCAGCTATCTAATGCCTATTTGTCTAGTTGGATGTTTGCATAGTAGGGATCATTTTTTATTTTATATATCAATGCCTCAATGGCATGCGATCTACTAACAAATAAATTGTATTTTTTATTTTCTTATCTAATTAATTGCAATACAAAGACGTCAATATTTTTAACTCTATGAGATATTTGGCTAATAATGGAGGATATATCCTAATAAAAGTCAATCGTGTGGCCACTATATTCATATTTCCCACCAAGAGCATGTATTACTTACAATATTAGATTCACACAAAAAATAAGAATTTCCTCTACTTGTGTCATGTTTGACAAAGTGATAGGTTTCATCTCAAGGTCCACGTTATTAGTATTAGAAAACTAATCTCTTTTTCATCAGCAACATAGTGGTGACAACTGTAGTTTCTTTTGTAATGTTTTGTTTTGATACCTAGATATAACTTGTTTCAAGTGAATATATAATATTTTGAAGGTATGGAATCCACTCTCACATGGAAACATTTGAGGACTTTTTTAATATCACTGTTAGGCATAGAAAAGTAATGTTTTTTGATGTGTAGTATTGAAGGCACTGATGTGTGTTAATCTGATCATTTTGGGTTACATAATGAAATTGAGGTCACTAATTTACATTATTATTTTTCATGTACGATTGAAAAAATAATGGTAAATAATTCAGATACATAAGTAACATACATTTTGTGCTGATGTTTTTTTAGAGTTGGAATAATAAAAGATCCATAAAAGTTGTGATTTGAAAGGAAACAACATTACAAGTGTATATTTATCAATATCAACATACATATGTAATATTCATGAGTGGGTATAGAAAATTGATTGAGAATAATATAGTTTATACAACTATAATAATAATATATGGCATTTATAAATTATACATGTTCGAACCAAAATAAAATTACATTTGAAGAAATATATATATTAAATTAAATCATGTCCATAATATAAAAAGATTGATCTAGTAGTGTAGATTCATCTTTACTTGCACCTATCAAATTATAGTGTCATTATTCCTCATCATTATGCAATTACAATCATATAGACACAATGGAATGATAATTTCAAAAAAGAACTTCTTTTGCAACCTCCCATATATTAGTGGGGGATGATGATAGCTTTTTTAGCTCTTGGGATATGATACACATGATTTTGGGGTTAGAGGATTGGTTTAATCCATCCATCCATCCTTGCAACTTGGAATTCATGGAAATGATTGGGTCTCTACATAGTAAATAAAAGGATAGTGGTAAAAAAATTTGTAGCTTCTTACCTTGATGAACCAAGCATTGGGAATTATCTAGAACATCCAAAGAGGCCTAAAAATTCTATTTTAAATATTTCACAGTATCTATCAATTTTACCCAAAAACATTTTAGTACCCCTAAAAGAGTCTGTGTCATTACTTGATATCCTGGTTGCTTAGTTTTTGAGTTCTTTTGGTCAAACATTTTGGCTACATCCATAGGAACCACAAGTTTATGTATTAACGAATCCTTTATTTTGATCAATCCACAATGCCCAAACTCCTCTAACACCTTGTTTGCCTTTACTTATTCACTTAGTCACTTAACACCTATGACTCCTCCCATAGGCCCTCAAGGATCTTCTCCATGGCATGTCGTGTGATACAAATGACGTGAAAAAGGCTTCTACCTAGAGAAATATTATTCGAGGATCCATATCCTGGTATTGTCGTAGATTTGTTTATAGTTACCACCATAGGAGATATCAATTTTATCTTATTTTCAAAGGTAGTTTTTTCCAATGCCAAAGCCACCATCACTACCAGAACCTACAGGTCCCTTGTATTTGTAACATCATTCTTAAGTAGGCCATGATCAGGTCATACCATTGTCACTATATTATGCAATACATCCCTTCCATTACTATGGAACCCTAAATCTATCTTTTCCATTACATATGGACCTAATTGAATATCAATGATATCCTTCCTTAGATTCTTGTTTTGAAATTATCTATCCTAGCATCTATGTTCTTGTTATTATAATTTTTATCTACTTATATTTCATATTTTAATTATAAAAAAAATATGAAAATTTGAAGGAAGAAGCACAATTTATTAATGTGCATTTGAAAAACACCTTAAGAAATATAGCTTTAGGTATTGCATTCAAGTAAAATCTTGTTGTGTTAACTAAATAGAACAACACATTGAATAAAAAATTTATAGACCATGAGATGTATCTATAAATTTTATTAAAGTAGAAAAAAATGGAGATCCAAGTTGAATTTCATCAGGTGATGCAGTGAATGAGGAGAGATAAAATCTTGAAAATATAAATTCTATTATAGTGGATCTTCTTAAAGAAGGAGTTTTCAAGGAGGGCACATAGGCAGGTTAAGAGGAGAGCATGGTTTCAAAGTAGGGAAGTGGATTTTGTTAAGTGGGTGAAGGGTTTGTTACATAAAATTAGTTAATTTATTTTTTTTAAAAGTTTATAATGTTCAAAATGAAAATGATATATGTTATGTTTATTTTAGAAACACTTTATTATGTTTGAAAAAGGCTTATTTTATTCAATATAATTTAGATGATAATGAAATATATTAAACATTTTATTATGTTTGAAATACTCTTGGTTTGTAAATTTAATATTTTAAATTTATTGTGGTCAAGCATAAATATTCTATGGAGATATAATAGTGTAGTATTTAATTAATATTTGGGTGAATATTGATTTTATAAATTAAATTAACCAGACTACAGTCCATATTTTAAGGTCAAATGCATTTTTGTTGGACTATATACCTCATTTCATATTAAAGAATACCCAGTTACAAGGTTATGTGTTTTGCATCTTATATTATGGTAGTAAGGATACAAGTTCTATTGGTACAATCATGATAGATTGCTATATAGTTTTAAGATATTAAATGTATTTTCGTCAAGCTTAAATATTATATGGAGATATAGTAGTGTAGTATTTAGTTAATAACTTGGTGATTATGGATTTTATGAACTAAATGAACTAGACTATAGTCTATATTTTAAGGTTGAGGTTTGGTTGGGATATGTATCTCATTTCACATTAAGGAATACCTAGTTATATTTTTGTGTGTTTTACATCATTTAATATGGAAGTAAAGATATAAATTATTTTCTTTATAATTATGGACCATATATGATTATAATGTGTTGTCATTTAGTAATAACATAATATATTTGTTTCTATTTATATGATCATATTCATAGTTAATTGTATCCATATTTATATTACATGTTTGAATATATTATTCTTAGAAATTTTATTATCATGACTATAATTTCTCTATTTAGACTATGATATGAGTACAATTTATCAATGAGAATGAAGCAATATATATGGCTCTTATATTTAGGGTATATATCATGTAAATGAGTGCACTGATGACTTTACCATCATTTGGTTAAATGAATTAAACTGGTCGGTACTTGCTACCTCTTGGTTGCATCATGCATTAGGTGGCACTTGTTGTTACTAGGCTATATCATATAACCAGGTAACACTTAGTACTATCTAGTTGCATCATGTAGTCAGGTGACAAGAGGATTTTTTTTAGTTACATGGTGTGACTAGGTGGCAATAGAAATAGGTGACACCCAATTCCATGGTGCTTAAAGGAGTTTTCAAGGTGATTTTTAAACATTAAAATCTCACAAAAGTGGATGGTGTACATAGAATTATAATAACACAAAAAATGAAGAGCTAAATTTTAGTCTCTCTATTTAAAAAGTATTGCTACAATTTTTACTATCTCAAAGGTGTTTCATAATTTTTATGTAAAAACAAATACATCAGTTCTAATTGAGTCTCAATTAATCCATATAGATATTAATAAACTTACAAGTAGTTTACATGCATAAAATAGATTTAAAAATTTGAACTAGCTAGAAAAACATCTATTAAGTTCATCATAAGGCTATCAACAATTTTAATGAACTCAATGTTTCAAATATTTTAAAAAATAAAAAAAAAATATGAAATATTTTAGAAAGTAGTATTTTTTATACATATCAAACTAAAACTTGAGTAGCTAAAACAATCCTCGATAAACTTATTTATCGTAAGTAATATTTTCATCTACCATGTTATTGCAATATTCAATCTTAGTATTTATATCCTCTATATTGATCACTATATTAATGACACCTCTTCTTTTAGATATAGAAATCCATCTTTCAATTATTATTTCATAAAGAAACTTGTCCACATAATAACTTGAAACATACAGTGTCAAGTACGTCTCTAAATTTTTATCCAATATGTTACAATGTTTTCACTTCATAAAAGACATTGCACCAAATACTTACTCATCTTCCACATAACCTGAAACCATTGTTTGACAAAGTTCATATAATTTGAAATATTTACTAATACTTTATTGTAAGATGCTACTAGGATAAATATTTTTTCAGTTATGTAATTGCACAATTTTGAGTTGGATCACTTAGACACTGAAATTGATCCATCATTATAAATCTTAAATGTATTGAATGAGACATATTTAAATGTTTTTTCAAAACACCTTTAATTTAAACTCCATTCACCTCTACAAATTTGTATAAATGCTTAATAAGTGAACTTATGTATTTATGAAATAAAGTGCTAATATGTTTTTTAGAATTAACATTGTTCTATAAAATAAGATTCACAACACCCATGCCCTCCAAAAACTCATCCCTTTGAAAAAATTATGTAATCATAACAAATAATCTTTGTGAGTAACTAGTTAATTTAATTTGAATTTCAAATATAACAATGTTATATAGAAGATTTTTTACATGTACATCTTCAAGTTCAAATCCCACAACTTCATGTATTCTTTAGAAAATGTCCATTGGGATCTCCTTGTCATTTACCACAACACATAGATGATCAATGATATCAAATTTCAAATAACTCTCAGGATTCTTAAAATTTGTCACAATTTGCCAAGTTCTAAAAATAAGTTTGTGAAAGCATTCATTCAATGTGTATAATATATTTAAAGATCGACATACTCATTTTCTCAAAGATATGAAGTCAACTACACACACACACACACACACACACACACACACACACACACACACACACACACACACACACACACACACACACACATGGGCATGTTTCATTAAAATTTTGATTTCCTTCAACATTAGCTGAATATTGCATAATGTTAGTAATGTTTCCAAATATATTAAATGGTGCGACAAATCTTTTGCCTTTTCAACTTCCCTACAATATTTATACTTTAAACCTGCTAAAGATGGATATTCCTTAAAAATTTTGCATGTAGGTCTAAACATGGAAATCCATCTTGTATTAACATTTTCCAATGGTTTTTTTTTATCATCAATCACTCCTATTGTAAATCTATGGAATTTCAAAAATATTTTTGGGTTGATTAACATATAAGCATGCAAGTCATGAATGAGTTCTTCCACTTTCACAAGATTACCAAATGTACTAACATTTTTGTATGCAAGATACATCCTATGAGCCATATAATGAATTAGAATCATAAATGGAGCATTTTTTTTTTTTTTTTTTTGAAGTTAAACAAAAAGATCACTTTTATGCCCCTATATTACTAATACACTATTAGATCCAACACATACCAACTTCATTATTACTTCATAATCATCCATCCCATGTTTATCTCTAAAATTAGATATGACCAATTTGTGAATATTTTATGAATTATAGTTTTCTACCATTTTATGAACATCTAATAGATGAGGTTGCCTTGAATATTTTTCAAAAGTATAAACATGCATCCAAATCCATGATGTGTTGTCAACTGTAGTGACTTCATTAATAGATAATAAGATAAATAGTTATGTCTTAGCTTTTTCTTTCAAAGCTTCTTTCTCAACTATTTCTAGACATTTTCCTATTTCCCAACCACCATTATCCAACCAATGTGAATGTAGAATATCAAGAAGAATATCATGTTAAAAAAATTACTATTATATAAAAATCAAAAATCAGACTGCCTTTTTTTAAATGTGGTAAATACTAGAGAACTATACATATTTTTCCTTTAGATTGGATTGCATAACTTTTCCAAATTGGGATTTGATTTTTCCCATTTCTCAAAAACATATTTTTGTTATTTTTGATCATTTTCATATTCGTGTGCATTACATACATGCATGCATTATTCTATATTATTCTATTTGTCTCTTCTTTTTATCTGTACATCTAGGTGTTTCATATATATATATATATATATATATATATATATATATATATATATATATATATATATATATATATGTTTAGGATTCACTCTGTAGATTCGAGTCGATACTCATTTCCCCATTCTTATGAGTTGGTCAATAAGATTTGACCAATCACTCATGTGAATGGGGTGTGTGTGTGTGTGTGTGTGTGTGTGTGTGTGTGTGTGTGTGTGTGTGTGTGTGTGTGTGTGTGTGTGTGTATGTTCAGGATTCACTATGTAGATTCAAGTCAATACTCATTTCCACATTCTTATGAGGTGGTCAATAAGATTTGACCAATCACTCATGTCAATGGTCTACATTAGCACTGATTGCATCTAGGTGATGCTCACAAAGGTGAAGCATTAGGATTTATGTGAATATGTATTTTATCATAATGTTTCTAAATTATGTACAATTTAAGTTGCACTATGTGTTCTTATCCAATTTTCCAAGAACATATAATACATTTGTATTTTGTTGGAGTCTCATTACCAATTTTTCATTCTATAGGTTCTGTAAAGGAATATTTCAATTCCCAATGAACTTGAAAAGACCTTCCAGTTTTCCATGTAATTATCTTCCTTGATTGATATTTATGAGTGGCATTTTCAACCAAATTTGGTGTTTGATGAAAACTACAAATCTCTTCTAAATTATTTAGAGGACTGTCTTCTATGGGTGGTATGTCATTAATAAAATCTTTAGGTGGAGATATGTTATTGTGATTAGTTTCTCATAATGAAATAGTATCATTATCAGTGGGGATTTATTCATGTAAAAGGGTTTTGAAATTATTCTATAATTAGAAATAAACTTACTATTTTTAAGTAAGATAATGTGCTTGATTTTTTTGATAATTATTGTGTTGTTTTAATGTTACCACTTAATGCCATTATAGTGTATGGAAGATGCATTTGGGTTACGTGTGGAGTCAATCAGGTGGTGAATGAAGCTAGTAAGAACAAGACTCAATACATAATGAGGCAATAACAATTGGGTGGTGGCAAGGTGGTGTTAGGAAATAGTAGGGAGGCAGTGTCAAGGTGTAGTTGGGTGGTAATTGTTAGGCATTAGAATATGTAGTTAGGTAGTAGTAGTGGGGTGGCAGACAGTTAGGCAATTAGAGGAGTGTTTTTCAGTGGTGGCAATCATGTGGATGCAAGAATGTGGTCGGGTGCCTTCAAGATTCAAATTGGAAATGATTTAAAGAATGAGACTTAGATGGTAACTCCTATTAACATATGTAATATATAATGTGAATTACAAGGACTCGCCCATAATTATTGTAATTGAATGGTGAGATTACCCATAAAAAAATTTATATCCTAAAATTTAAGGTGAATAAGTGTTATGTATTACTCCTCTAAAAATTCTAAATATAATTCCTCAAAAAATGAATATTTATCAATTAACAAAGATTCACCATTGAAATTCGTCCTGATCAATTGGCATCCAACTTTATGGAGTCAAAAAATCTCAACAAAATTCATTAATAAAACATTTTAAGGTGAGATATGTAGGAACTAGTAATCAAAGGCTACAACTTTTTGTCCATCATTCAAAAAATGCATTAGATTTCATTCATAACATATTAGTCAAAAAAAAATTAAAATGGAAACTTTAGGGCAATAAAATATGGATCTATGAGGAATGAATGATCAAATCAAATATGCAATAAGTTTGACATAAGAAAACTCAGAGCTGTAACTAAAAAAATCTCCAACTTTAAGGTAAAATACCCATTGCAGGAAAAAGTAAGGCAAACCACACATCTTTTTACTAAGAATCATAATCATCTTGTAGGAAAACCTTAATTCCCAAATGCCACACCATAAACATATATTTAGTTTCTCACACAACACTTGTTGAATTGCTTAGCCTTACACATATTTCTATCTAGGGGAAGACAAGAGACATGTTGTTGATGATGATGAGTGCTCCAACCCTACCATCATCAGTTGACACAATGCCTACCCCACAACTTTGATAAGCGTGGATGAGCATGTAAACCATTTTTATTTTGTATGATCACTGGTTATATTTGCCATTAAGAATTGTTACAACAAACTAGAATTACTTATGCAGAGGTTGTTTCAAAGGTATTATTTGTTAATTTGTTTGCTTTTAGGGGTATGTGTTCTCAAAAAATGTAGAGGATGCATTTAAGGAAATCCAATATGTAGAAGTAGTTCCATGGAATGATATGGTTTCAACATATGCACAAAATGGTTTCGTTGATGAGGATTTAAGGCTTTTGAACATAATGCATCGAGTAAATTTCATCTCTTAGAGTAGCAAGGTTGTAAGGTATGCAAAAGAATGGGTTCTGTAAAATGACATTGGGGGAATTTAAGCAAATGCAAATTCTAGGTATAAAGCCAAAATCCTCAACATTTTCCAACATCCACCCAACGTTGTTTTATGTAATTTTGTAATAAAGCTAGCCAATATGTAGTTTCACCCATTAAAGAGTTTTATAGCTTGTTTTGAGGTGTCCCCAATGAACTCTCCAATTTTAAATTAAAATACAAAAGATGGTTCTCTTTTCTCTATTGCTCTTAAAATTTTACCTTCCAACCACCATAAAAATACTCTCCCCATTGCCTCTACCAAAATCCCCATTGTACATCCTACAACGCAATGTTCTCCCATTTCCTTCCCCAACTTGCCACCTCCTAACAACCTCTTCTGGGTTTCAATCCTCCTCCCTCCCTTACAGGATTGTCTGTAGCTTCATGGCCTCCCCATTCAAACTTTATCTTATGCCTTCTACCCCTCATACCTACTTCTAGCCCGCATACCTACTTCTACCTCTGCTCTATCCTCCTTTACTCCCATCTCTCCATGGAGCTCCTAGTTTGTGAGCATTTCACTATGCCCCACTGCTTGTCTTATGTGAATCCACCTAAAAAAACCATGATTTCCCACAAATGAACCTCTTCCCAAACATTGATGTCATCTTGGGTGCCCACATAACACCTCCCTACAAACATTTTGGCAACTGGTTGAGGCAGAAAATGTTAGTTTCTCAAGGCGTATATGAGATGAATATTTCCATAATATGTCATATAGAACACCTCTTATGTTATAATGAAATTGGAAGGATGTATGTGTAGTATTGAGGAAGGAAACGGATAAGATGTTTGATCAATATAATAAATAAAGGTGAAAGGGAGTAATCAAACTGTAATCATGTGCATAATTTATTGAAGATAAAAAACTATAAAAATAAACACAAGTAACATCTACTATTTTAGGGTGCATTAACTCGAAAATGCCAAAGAGGAAATCCTATGTTACTCCTCACGTTTACAGATGTAAATTTACTCCTAAGTCTTTCTTGTTCTCTGCAAATTTTCAAATTTGCCTCTCTTTATGCCAGAGAGCTGAATGTTTTTCTGTGGACACAATAAAATTACACATTTGCGGGCGATAGTGTCAACTCTTTCTTCTCAGAATGAAGGACCCTAAGCTTGGGTTTTTTAAGCGGTGGTAAAAGTAACTGCAACCATGTGGTAGTCCTTTCTGTCTGCAGTCTCTTCTGTGAGACAAACCCACTATCTAGGCAAAGTAAGTAACAAACACGTCTACATTTTTGCGAAATCCATTGCAATGAAAATAAACAAAATGTTTCCCTCATTATCCGCATGTTAAAGGGACTATTCCCTATTTAGCAGTAAATAGAAGGGCAATAAAATAATATTACCTTTCAGAGTACCTTCGATCATAGTTTACAAGTTTCATACATAGCATTATCTGATTGGGTGCACATAAGAAGCAGGTTGAATTAATCGCCGAAGGCAAAAACAATAGTACCTCTCGTAAGTACTAACAATAAACACGCGCATGCACTTTTTAGGGTTACAATATCTTAGTTTACGTAATCAATTTAATTTCAAATATTTGGAGTTCCTTAGGATTATAATTAAATCATTCCGCATTTTAAAGGTCCATCCATGAATACATTAAAATATTAGAACAACTAAAAATAGTGAGAAGGAATAACTAATAGAGAAATGAAGATACAACGATAGATCCATGCAATGAGGGTGGTTGATAAGTATAAGTTACATCTATTCCTTTAAAATTGCCATCCACAAATATTAGTTTTGCAAGTCGATTACTAATCTCTAAGTGACTTGTTAACATTGACACAATTTGTGACATTAGCGAACACACCATTAACACGGCTTGTGTGCTCTGAATTGTAATCGTTATTACTCATAATGTTTTTTGTTGTAGGTACTTTACCTTAAATTTTGTATCAACCATACCCAATAATTGCTCGCTCCTAACATGACTCATGTTGTAATGTGTTACATTTACTCTGGGATATGGAACAAAGGCATCGTAGCCCAACAAATTCATCAGTGTACAAGAATGAAGAAGAATTGAGTTATAGCGTGGATGCTTTTTCTGACAAAGATAAATAAATTTAGCCAATTAATAATGATTCCATTTTGGGCAACTCGATGGATGTTCAAACATAATACATAAACATATATATGGCATTTTAATAATCAATTATGGTGATTGTGTGGTAGAAATAAATTGAATTTTAGTATAAGAGGTCTTTTTTGAGTGGAAAATTTTCTAAGTAACCAGTAAATGAACATCAAATTTAAATTTGATATTAAAAATGAACATATTCATTGCATTAAAATCCACCACTTTCCAGATAGTATTGTAAAAACACCTTATTGATGTAATAAGGAATACATTATTAAAAAAAATTAATTACACAAAGTAATAATGAAAAACTAAAAATAAATACGTAATCATATGAACATTTGTAAAACACCAAAGTAATAGCCGTAAATATTTTTCATAATAATGGTACATGATCTTATCCTCAACGTAAATGATAGAGACTGCACTGCAATTTAGATATACGACAGTAGTAACCCTCCAATATATAACATACCAATTAGTCTATAATTCTTTAGATATTATGCCGTAATTTTCATATTAAAAAAATAGTAATAGAAAGAAAATTTTATAAGATGCACATATTTTTTTTAAAAAATTCGTAGAATAGAAAGGATATCAATAAATTACATATATACAAGACGTATTAGGTTTTATTTTTTTAGGGAAATAAAAGTCGGAAGACAATTATCGATAAAATTTTCAGGGCTGATAAATCCTTCAAGTACAGGGTATGGACTTAATAATGACATCCTAAAGTGTTTACCTAACCATGGAAACCCAAAGGTGATATTAGAAGGTGACATATTTTACTAATTTAAAGTTAATTGGGCTTTACTGTGGTGACAAACTTTATTTTAAAAAACGAAGAGAAGGTCAAATGTGCAAATAGTGACGCAATCCTGTAGTGATTCACACAGATTGTTGATTTTTATGAGTGCTACAGTCCTTCCACAAAATTATACAGATGAATACAAGCAAGCATATTTTTATGAGTGCCACAGTCCTGCCACAAAATTATAAAAATTAATACAAACAAGCGCATATATATATATATATATATATATATATATAATATCATGCTCTTCTCGCACTGGTGGTAGTGGTTTTATAAATTTATGATTATTTATGAGTGCCATCCAAACAAGCATATATATAATAAAATTACATAAATTAATACAAACAAGCATATATGTGTGTGTATGTTGCATGTCACGCTCTTTTCCGATAGGTGGTAGTGATTTATTAAATTTATGACTGTTTACAATGCTTTTTTGTAGTATATGTTTTGATCCATTGTTCCATATTACCAGTGGGATACTTTCAATAGTGTTTTGGTTTTTTACATCATGATTGTAGTCGATATGGAGATCCATGATACGATTAAAATATTACGTTTCTCTTTTATTTTTCAAAGGCAAGTTAATAAAAATAAAAGGTTATTACAAATATAAATTTATTAAAAATATTAAATTGTTAAAAATAATAAGTGATTAAAAATATAATTATTTTTAAATTATAAAATTATTAAAGATAAAAAAGTTATTATAAAAAATTAGTATGTCTTACACACTATTAAGAATAACAAGTTAAAAATAGAAATTTTAGATAATTTCTAATTTTTTTTTTAAAGAGATAGAAAAGAATGTTTAGTTAACGTTAGGATAATATTTCCCTTTTACTATCTTTTTCTTCTGTATGACAACTATTTCGTGGAGCACTAATATTATTTAAAGATCTCTATGTACTACGTTTGCAGATCACGGAATAAGTAAAATAAAATTTCATCTTATGCTCAAGAACTGTCTATGTTATTCTTGTTTTTTTTAAGAATTGTTTTTTTAAATTTTGAATTCATCATCCATTATTAGAGCGAGGTTCATTTCTAGAAATAAAATAGAGATTAAGATTTTGTATGAAATTTTATTGTATTTAAATTTTATTTTGGAGAAATTTCATATTTGAAGAATATATTTTTCTATAGAAAGATAGTAAGAAGAAGTGGTTATTTTAAACTGAACATGAATCGAAAGGAGTTGTAAGGGAGAGTGCAAGAGCTTAAGTAAATATTTCAAGATGGAGATTAAGGTAAAGGGTAGATGAAAGTGATGTAGAAAAAGAGATAGACCAATAAATAATGAATAATCATATGAAAAACATTATGAAGGCTATTAGAAACTTGTGGGAGATGGTTGTGACAATAAATTTTTTTAATATCATAAAGAAGAAAAAGATGGCATTGATCACACCATGTGTTTTTATAATGAAGAATATATATATTTTTTATTAGAGTAAGAGTGCTTTAGTAGAGATGAATGAATCTCTTGTGGAAGGAGAGTTTTATCGTATTAATAAGACGTCATAAATGAGTTCATTAGCAATGGATTTCATGCATAAATATAGTAAAATGAAGATGTTCAATATCCTAAAGTGATTTATTTTATAGAGTATGCGGATGAAAATGAAGATAAGAATGAAAAATATGATACCAAAAATAATAAATTAGAAACTATTGGTGAGAACGATTTATTGAAGGTTGATGATAAAGAGAAAGATATGAATGTAAATATTTTTCTATATAAAAACGATATTAAAGATGATGTTGATTTGAAATTTTTTATAATGTTTCTTTTACAAGAAGATGTCATAATTTGACATTGGAAGTGAATCAGTATAATGTTGATTTTAACAATAATGATTTAGTTTAAAAGAGTAGGAATGAAATAAAAGTAGAAATCATCTTTGATATTATACATGATCTTAAAAAAGAAGATACATTGATCAAAAAATAGAGAAACAGAAGAAAGGCAAGAAAAAGTAACATAAAATCAAATGGTTTAGAAGTTTTTAACTAGAAGAGAATGACATGGTACAATAAAAAGATTAGTAAAAAGGTGAGTTACTAAAAATAGAATATCGTTAAAATAGTAAGTTAATGTTTCTAAAAAATAAAATGTTTTAAAAAAATAAAAAAAGATAATAAAAAATAGAAAGTTTATAAGATTCCTAAAACTAGTAAGTTTTGAAAATAGTTATATATACAAAGTTTTCATAATTCTAAGATTTTATTTTAATAAAATCTAAGAAAAAAATTAGTAAACATTTATATTGATTTTTTTACTTTCATTATATTTTAACTATGCATGACAACTTTATTTTTGAGTTGTAATTTTATTTAAAATTAAGATTTAGTATATAATATATTATTATTCTCAATAATTTTGATATGTAATTGTCTATTTTTTAATTTCTTCATGTTTTTGGATTCGTCAAAACCAGTGTACTGATTTCTTTTAAGCATTCTCTCCAATTATTTTCTTTTTAAAATTTAAATTTTATATCATTTTTTTTTTTTAGTCATAAAGGGGGAAACATTTTTGGAATTTCTTCACTTAGAGGATTGACTTTAAAGGCATGTATAAAAGCGACACTAACCATAAAAACCAACACGACTAAGTAAATCCCTTCATAGCCAGAATTTTTATGAGTGAGGAACTAAAAAATAATAGAATAAACCATCACAATAATAGTAGTGAATACCATATATGGATACATATCTTTATCTACACATGCGAGATCACCGACCTAAAAGGTAATCGATGGCAACGGGAAATGAAATGTCATATATGAAACAAAAGATGCATTTTGACCATTCCCAAGAATAATCCTTTATTATGAAGTCACATTAAAAATTTGGTTCAAAATAATGCCATTAGTTATAATTAATAAACATTTTTTTGGGTCGCTGTTACACTTTGGCATATATATTAGTCGATTTAATGTTTCGATTACTTAGTATAATTATATAAAAAGTAGTTTAAAAAAAAAATCATTAACTATTTAGATTTTTAAAAATATGTAATTAGGTTCCAATATCTTATAGTCCCATTGAAACCAACGGTTAAAATTCTCAGGAAGCTATGTCATAATGCTCAACAAATCCTCCTAGTTATTATCTTATTGTAATAATTATTGTTGGGAAGAATGTCAATATTTCTAACCAAAAAATAATATTTTGTTTTAGTATAGAGGGAAAAGAAATCAGAAATAATTCAAAAATAAATGTTAAAAAATATTTAATAACTTTTAAAAAATAGAAAAAATATATTGATGCAGAAAAAATCAGTAAACCTTTTGAAGGTCATAATTTTTGACACGTAGCTCTATTGGATATCTTCCACATATTAAAATGACCATCTCAAAATGTTAATTATTGTCCTAAGTAGTTTTACCTAACTAGGGATGTTTTAGATAATTTTTGAAGGCCATACGTGATTATTTGAAGGTTTGAAATTAAAATTTAATTAATTTTTTAGGTTTTTATATTTTAAGAAATTGTATATTTTTAAGACTAGATGTTAACTTCAGTTGAATTTTCTTTCATAGGCTAATTTTAAAGTTTAGAATATTTTAAAAAAATTAGAGCTGCACATGCTTGCATGCAAAACTTACTATAAAAAGTCACTACTAAAAATAAACGTTTCTATTTAAAATTTTTTTTTTCAAATTTTGCATGTCAACTCTAAATTATGAGTTGAGGCTATTTAAGTATGGTTTTGGTTTGTAATTATTTAAAGTCATTCGATATGAATCAATACAAGATATTGTTTTAATAAGCTTTGCCTATTGATAATTTATTGTCTTAATAGTTTTTAGGTGCATTATCTTGTATTAGAGCAAGTTCAAATCTTGGAGGAGTAAGACATGGTAAGAGGATGAGGAGGTATTGCATAGATGAATCGAAGTATACAAAAGATATAGAGGCAAGTGAAACAATTAATTGAGATTATCATCAACTAGAAAAAGGACAAGGTGGTGATGAGGAAGACACAGATTGTGAAGAGGTTTAGCAAGAAGAAAAATAGCAAGAGAAGCCACCATCAATGGAAGAGAGGATGGTTTGAGCTTTAGAAAGAAGAACTAAAAGAATCAAGGTTGATGTTACATATTATGGGGGTAGTTTGAAACTTGAAGAATTGATAGATTGGATGAATAACATGGAAAATTTCATTGAGTGGAACACAATGAGAGAAGACAAGAAGATAGAGTTTGCATGCATGAAATTTAAAATTCATGTAATGATTTAGTAGAATCACCTATAGAAAGAGAGATATAAAAAAGGTAAAGAGAAGATTAATACGTTGAATAAAATGGATAAAAATATAATGAATAAATTTGTTTTTATGGATTATACACAAACTTCATACAGAAGATTTCAAAATTTTGGGAAAAAAAATCACATTATACAACAGTATACAGATAAATTTTTTAATCTTTCCATACGAGTGGATCATGATGAAACATAAGAGCATATGGATGTAAGTTATGCAAATGGTTAGAAATTTTTTATACAAGATGAATTAATCGTGCATATAAAAAATTTCATGGAAGAGGCTTATAATTTAACCTTGAAGGAAAAAGAAAAACAAATTAGATAGAATTTCAAAAAAACATTTCATGGTTTGAAAAGAGGTGGATCACCTTCAAATAGTAGATGAGGTGGGTTTAATACCAATAAATTTGAATCGTCACATTGTTTAAAAATACAAGATGATAATAGGTAAGGGTTTCAATATCAATAAAGAGGAAGAGGGTTTCAGAGAGGATGAGGTTAGAGTGGTACTAGAGGATGGTTTTCAAATCAACATAGATCTTATGACTATTATAGATGTGGAGGAAAATGGAATAGAGTATTTGAGTGTCCACACTATCAAGATCAACAAAAGAGGTTAAAAGATTTCCCAAAAGTAAATTTAGTCAATGTTGAGATAGAAGAGAAAAATACTGAATTTACACCTACAGATGTTGCAGATAATCTCATGATGAGAAGAACCATGATCTTTCCAAGGAAGGAATAAGTGAATAAAAAATAAGGTGATGATACATGGCTATGATCAAATATTTTTCAAATAAGATGTACTTCAGGTAGAAAGGTATGCAAAGTAATTATAAATGGTGGTAGTTGTGAAAATCTAGTTTTGAAAGAAATGATAAAGAACATAAATTTGCAATGTGAAACGCATCCTAATTCTTAACAGATTTCATGTTTTTAGAAAGGGAATGAAGTTACAATAGATAAAAGGTGATTAATCAAGTTTTCTATAGGAAAAAGTTATAATTATGAAATATGATGTGGTATTATTTTAATGGATGCATGCCATGTGTTATTTGGAAATCTGTGGCAATTTAATAGGAAAATAATTTATGATGGATTAAATAACATGTATACTTTTTGATAGAGTGGTACGAAGGTAGTGTTGTTACCTCTTAAAGAGAAATAAAAGACAAAAATCATGCTCTCTACTAAAGAATTTATCCAAGATATGAAGGTTGTAAGTTGTTGTTATGTATTGGTAACAAAGAATGAAGACACAGAAGTTGTCAAAATACCAATAAAAGTAGCAAGAGTGTTGAAAGGTTATGCATATGTTAAGCTTGATGAGTTACTATATGGTTTACAATGGAAAACATATATTTAGCATCACATTGATTTAATTGCAAAATCAACTCTACCCAATGAAGTAGCATATAGGATGAGTCTAAAATAATATGAATAACTAAATAAATAGGTTACTTAATTGCTAAGAAAGAAGGTGATATAGGAGAGTCCATGTGAAACACTACCTTTGTTAACTCTAAAGAAAGCTGGAGGATGGAGAATGTGTGTGGATGGTAAATAAATTAACAAAATTATAATAAAGTATAGGTTTCATATACCTCATTTAGATGATATGATGGATTTACTTGCATGAGCAAAATGTTTTACCAATATTGATTTAAGGAGTGGTTATTATCATATTGAAATTCGTGAAAGAGATGAGTGAAAAACTACATTCAAGACTAGTGATCACTTATATGAGTGGATGGTGATGTTATTCAAATTATCTAATGCACCTAGCACATTTGTGAAGGTGATGAATACAATGCTATGAGAATATATTGGTATGTTTTTAGTTATTTATTTTGATGATATTTTGATATTTAATAAAAACAGATAAGAACACTTACAACATTTGAGAATGGTAATGTATTTGTTAAGAAAAGAGAGCTTATATACAAATTTTAAGAAGTGCAAGTTTATGAAAATTTTAAGAAGTGTAGGATTATGCAAAATAGATTGGTATTTTTGGGATTTGTACTTTCAATAAATGGTGTGAGAACGGATGAAGAAAAAATAAAGGTAATTATTGAGTGGTCTATTCCAAAAATCATTACAGAGGTAAGAATTTTCTATGGTTTGACAAATTTTTACATAAAATTTATTAAAAAATTATTAGTATTGTGGCACCAATAATAGATTGCACGAGAGGGAAGGAATTTTCATAGACTACAACAATCATAGAAAGCTTTAACATTTTGAAGAATAATATTATAGAAAGATAAATATTAGCATTACTAGATTTGAAAAAAGTGTTTAAGGTTGATTGTGATGTTTTATTTATGGGGATTTGTGTTGTGTTGAGTCAAGAATAAAAATGGATAACATATTTTAGTGAGAAATTGAATGAGGTAAGAATAAAGTATTTTACCTATGACATTTAACTTTATGAAACTGTACAATAATTAAGACATTGGAGGCATTACTTGGCGCCTAAAGAATTCATCTTATTTATAGATCATTAGGCTTTGACTTATTTGAATACATAAAAGAATTTGAATAGTAGCATGTAAAGTGGGTTTCTTTCTTACATGGGTATACTTTTGTGTTGAAGCAAAAATCAAAAAAGTATAATCAAGTAGTTGATGCATTGACTAAGATGATAACATTATTAACTACTAGGGTGAGTGAAGTAGTTTGGTTTTGAAGCTATCAAAGAATTATATGATACTTGTCCATATTTTAGCAATGTAGTTGAATAGTGCGAGAATGCATTAACAGGTGGGATAAGTGCTATTCATGATGAGTATTTTATATAGAAAGACTATTTTTTTCAAGGGTAATAATTATGCATTTCAGTTGGGTCTCTTTAAGATAATATAATAAGAGAATTACATAGTGGTGGTTTGGCTACATTTTTTGGTAACATGAGGACAATAGATTTCGTGGAGAAAAACTAACTTTGACCAAAGGTGAAAATAGATGTGACAAGGTATATTTCAATATGCAGGATATGTTAGGTGGCTAAAGAACATGCACAAAATACTCAATTATACATTCGATTACTGGTTCCAAGAGGATCAAGGATAGATTTGAGTATGAATTTTATGTTGGGATTACCAAACACACATCAAGGTAATGATTTAATTTTTGTTGTTTTAGATAGATTTTTTATAATTATTAATTTCATTACATTAAATAAAACCAATGATACCACTAGAGTTGCAAATTATTTTTTAAGAATATTATGAGATTGCATGGTGTTCTAAAAACTATTACTTTAGATAGGGACACAAAAAAATTAGGTAAATTTTGGAGGACTTTGTGGAAAAAAATAGATACTAAGCTATAAATAAATATTGCATATCAACCACAAATAGACGGATAGACAAAAGTTGTGAATAGGTGCTTGGAAAATTTATTGAGATGCACAGTGGGAGAGAAGCTTAAATAATGGGACTTTATTTTACCACAAGATGGGTTTGCATATAATAATTAAATGTTTAAATCAATAATAAATTCATCATTTTAATTTTTTTATGGGATAAATCCTATAGGTATTTTAGATTTGGTATAATTACATTACAGATCGAATTAGTAGTGATGTAAAAGCATTTGTAGAGCATATGTAGAAGTTGTAAAGAGTAAGAATAAAGTTTAAGGAAAGTAATGAGAAATATAAAGTAGTAGTAACTGTCAGAATAAGATTCAATGTATTTGAGTGAGATTTAGTAAATGTTTACTTGAGGAAAGAAAGATTTCCAAAAGGCAAAAAAATTGGACCATGCAAAATTATGAATAAAATCAATGATAATGTTTATGAGGTGAGTTTACCATAGAGTTTTGATATCTCACTAGTATTTAATGTTTCATATTTATATTAATTTCATGGAGAATCTGATGAAGGTGACAAAGATGAAGAAGTAAACCTAGAACTATAGGTTCAAAAAGAGAAGAAGGAAAAGATAGTGCAGGTTTTAGATAAGAAGGGAATTATTATAGATATTTAGTAAGTGAGAAGAATTATAACAAGAAAACATTATTTAAATTATAGAATGGGAGCTAAATAATATTGATTAAAAAATGGTAGTATTACAATCAGGGCAACTCATAGGAGCTCAGTTATTTTCAATTTAAAGAAAAAGATGTAAAAAAATAGGTCAACATTCTGGGGGCCATAACTTATGATCCATAGCTTCATTTAAGCCCGTGTACCAAAACTACCATCTCAAAATGTTCATTCCTATTCTACGTATTTCAACCTACTTAGGAATGTTACTGATATTTTTTGGAGGCTATACGTGATAATCTAAGGGGAAAAAATTATAATTTAATTAGTTTTTAAGGATTTTTCTATTTTTCAAAATTATATATTTTTAGGACCAGACATTAACTTTAGTTGAATTTCATTCCATAATATAATTTTAACATTTATATAATTTTGAGAAGTTTTTAGAGATGTACGTGCTTACATGTGAAACTTACTATCGAATATATATATATATATATATATATATATATACATATATATATATATATATATATAGACATATATATATATATATATATATATATATATATATATATATATATATATATATATATATATATATATATATATATATATAGATTTTATTTTTTTAAATTTTGCATGTCAACTCTAAATTTTGAGTTAAGGCTTATTTATGTCTTTTAATACAAATAAATACAAGTTATTATTTTCAAAATCTTTGTCTGCTGATAATTTATTCTCTTAATAATTTAATTCAAATATATATATATATATATATATATATATATATATATATATATATATATATATATATATATATATATATATATATTAAACTCAAAATATTTATAAAAGAGATTAGAAATATATGTGACATATTTATAATAGAAAGTGAGAGAACCCACCCAAAAGCAATAAACTTATCTTATTCAATTGTTGCATAAATTAAAAATAGTTAATTGAATCCATTATTTAACAACATAATAAATTAGAAGTTGGTCCCAAACCTTGAATATTGTCCAAGGATATGTCACCCCATTAACACCATTGATGAAAAAATCTCATGTTTAAGAAAACCAAATATATTCTTATTAATAATATTAAAAAAATAAAAATAAATATTATAGAATAATAAGATAATAAAGACTATTTTTTTTAAATATAAAATGAAAGTACCAAAATAATATACTGAATCAAAATTGAAAATTAAAAAATAATATAAAGTATTTTAAATTTAAAGAAACTCTTTCATTATATTTATAGGTGTTCTTACACTGGCATTCCGGTGAGAATATTAACATTTAATTATTTAAAATTCAATATTATAAAGCTAAAATAAAATAATCTAATTATATTAAATCCAACATAACTAAAAATAAAATAAAATAACCGACATAAAGGTTTAAAAAATAAAAGACATGTAAAAAGAAATAAATTCAAACAAAAATGTAGAGTAATGATAGAGAAATAAAAATTAAAGAAAAGTAAAAAGAGGGTAAATTAAATTTTCATTCCATATTACATAAATAAAATACAATTTTTTATATTAATATTTTAAAGATTAGTTCTTATCTCATTGTTTTTACTATGCAACTTTTCTCATTTATTTTAATGTGAAATTGATTTCCATATGACTAGCTGCATTATATTATATTATTTTAATTAATAAAATAATAATAATATCACTACATAATAAATATTTTATGGGTAACATATAAATTTTATTGCATCATATTTATAAATAATTATAACTAATTTATAGATAATATATAGATTTTGACACATTATTATTCTTATGAATAATTATAACAATTAATTGTAAAACTAAATTATTATAAAAAATAATACCATATTGTAATAAATAAATATATAATTATAAAAAAATCATAACTAACTTATAAGTAAGATATAGATTTTACAACATCATATTTACAAACAAGCGTACATATTTTAGATAAATCTATGTAAAATACACCAATAGAAATCATTCTTGAGGAAAATATATGTTATGTACCTCAAGAAATGATACATATCAGTGTATTTTATATAGATTTATCTAAGATATATATGCTAGTGTATATGTGTGTGAGAGAGATTTTTTAATAATAAGTATAAAGTTAAATGTTTTTATATAAAAACATGTTTATAAGAAAAATTAAAAATTTAATTTCATAATTTTTTTTTTTTTTAATTTTGAAAAAATTAATACATTTACAAATAAGAACACATTTTTAAAAAATGTATTTAAAAAATGTTAATAATATAAAAAATTAGATGTAAATTTGTTTCTATGGAAAAAATAATAAAAGTATGTATACAACATTATCAATAAATCTATCAATATAGTTAGCATTTTGCCTTTTATAACCATAAATTGAATCATATAATGTGGAAATGATACATTGTAATGTAATTAATAGTAAATCTATTCTTGAGTGTTAAATAGATAACAAAAAAGAATATAGATCAAGCTTATGTGGTATGAAATTAAAAAAATAATGGATTGAAAGATAAGTTTGTTAGGAAACTACGCACTCTATAACTATGTAAAAATAACAAAATATAAATATAGAGGATGGAAAAATAAAAAATAGTAACATGCATGAGACAAAACAAAAGATTTACATGATAAAACTTTAGCAAGCTAAGGAAATATAGATCTACAGTGCAAGATATCAAACTTTATTAATTCTTAAAGGAACATATTATATGTGAATTCATTATTTAGGTTATATGCAAACTCCACAAAGATAAATACACCTAATTGACAAAGCACCATTAAGACTCCTCCTCCTAAAATAGAGTGGGAAAACACCACCATGATTTTTTTTCTAAAAATAGAATCTGAGATAAATCATCTTCCTAGAAATAGGTGTTTGATTCCTTGATTTTTTTTTTAGGGGTCGTAGGGGAGGCAATAATAGTGGCAGAGAAGGACAGGGGGTAGGTGATAGGTGGGAGTATGGGCGGTAAATATTTCTTCCCCACACCCCCTATCGACGAGTGGGTTATAAACCACATGGAAAAAGGATACAAAATTTAACTTTATTATCACATATCTAAAAAACCATTAATTTTATAAATAAAGAGTAAAATAACACAACACATCTAAATTTGATATCCCCAATTCACATAATATTTCCTTCTACTTGTTATATGGCTAATATTCCATTCATACTTTTCCTCGTGATGGGTAATTTTAACAAAAAAATATCAACATTATTATCACATCTTTGGAATTTGGGTGAAGGGGAATAATTTCTTGCCTTTGTCTTGTATGACACTTATGCTTATCTTTACTTGTAGAATTATGTTTTAGGTAATGGCATTCTAAATAATGGGTTATGACTACACTATGGTTTTTGATATAGTCATTTTAGCATGACAGAGAGTTCAAATGGAATTACAAATTAAAATTTATGGCCTCTATAAGTTTGGATTTATTTTCTACATCAATAGTTTATTGGACAAGGGTTCGAATCTCCACCAATTTTTTCATGCCCTCTCAGAACACTATGACAATTAGATCCTCCTCTCCCATATATTTTCCATGAAAAGAATGATGTTTTATGCAAATAGGGTTTCTATTTTATGTTTTAATGATTTTTTGTTCCATAACTATCATAGTTAAGTTGAATGTCACAGTCGTCTAACTGTTAAATAATAACACAAGATTTTATTTAATAAGCCATAGCTGATTAGGTGTTTGGATGAAGAAGAGGAGAAATTAAATATCTTACTAGAAGATTGAGTTTCCTTATTAGAGGCATATGTTTCAAAAAAGTTCTTATATTGACTCTATATTGGGCATATATTAATGAAACCTTGTGTTATGAGATAGGTTTCTAATTAGCCTATAATAAGCATCAAGGGAAAATGCTCAATTGGTGTGATGTTAGTATCTCAGTAAGTGTTTTTGGTGTGGAATTTTGGCATCAACCTATTTTTACATTTTGAATTATTTGCATGGGTTTTTAGGTTGACAACATGGTAATGTTTAGATGGGCCATTGAATTTAGGATCTAAGATTCATCATCTTCTCTACATCCTCTTGCACACCTTTTATGTTTTATGGATATTTGCATTGATTGACACATGTCATGCTTTTATTTTTTGTAAAGTCTAACTTACCTACCATCCTATATCCACTTTGTTCTTGGCTCAAAGTTATGACTGTCACTTTTCAAGCCTTGGTTATTAGCATTCCTGAGCCCTAGGAAAATTGGTAGGCCAAGACTATGCTACTCCATGTGCCTTCTTCTCATTCAGCTTAACTCCTATGCATTTTACCACCCCAAGAAAATCTTGGGGTGATGGGAGGTCACTAAACACTGCATTGTATGCCCAGGTGTATGATCTCAAAACCCCTCTCTACATTCACAACATTGAAAAATCTTACTTGCTATAGGTTCCACATCGCCTTATAGGATGATCCAACTGGGCTCTGAACCTATATCTAGTTGGTTCCCTAATCAAAACTATGGCTACCACTTGCCAAGCCTTCATTCATCATGGGGTCTAACTTCCCTACCAGTCCAAGAAGGGCTAGGGTTAGTGAGGGACATGTACATACCTTTCATTCATGCATTCCTAGGCATAATGATAACTAGCATGTTAGGACTGCACACCTCTACGTACCTTTATATCATTGAGCATAAGACACCATGAAATAAACATCTACATTTACATGCATTTACTGCCCCTATAATATGCACAAACCTATATACATAATGGAAAAAGAGGAATAGTATTTTTCCAGGCACTGAATGCCACAAAATTTAAATGTGCGTGGTTTCAATCCTAGATAGTTACATATATATGTGGATGGATAATTCTTTATTGGATGGATGTCTATATGGGTGTCTTCTATATCTATACTTTGGAGTGGCCTATAAATCCACTTAAGACCTTCATAATATGGAATATATTATTTGTAAAATATATTTATCATACTATCTTTATATATCAAGTAATCTACCAATGCCTCGCCATAGGTGATCCTGTGCTAAAAACTTTATGTTTCCAAGTCTTGTGTGAAACAAATATTTCTATACTATATCAAATAGAACACTTCAAATATAATGGAAATTTTGTATCTGTTTCAATATTAAATCCTTATTATATAATCATATTACATGTTGAAAACTTTATGATTCCAAATGTCTTGCGAAACAAATCTTTACATAATTTTTCAAATAAAATACATTAGATACAATAATAAAACTTTATATGCTTCAATATTAAACCATTATTATAAAATCCATGTAAAAATAAAATTTAGACACCATATCATATATCGAAATTTTTAAAAAAATGACTACTTATAAAATAAATGTCTATTTTTTCAGTTAATACAAAACAATTATATATTTAGACTATAAAATTAGTCGTTAGAATCCAAGATTTTGCATTCCCATGAAAATAAATAACTTAATTTAATGACTTAAATCCGTAGGAGGGTACATCTCAACTTACCATATTTCAATAGGAAAAATTCATATGCTTAAATATTTTATATTTAATTTATATATATGAATAACATAAAATCAATAAAAAATATTGAAGATTAATTAAGAATCAAATTGCTTTCATTTTAAAATATGAAATAAAATAAGAATATAAAATTAACATATATATTTTAGATAAATTTAAGTAAAGAAAATCTAAATGTATCATTTTATAAATAATAATATGATTTTAATTTTTTAAAATAAATATAATATTATTTCTAAATAATTTTTACATAAATTTATTCAAGATTTGCATATTGATTAATTATTGATTTTAAATAAAAACAAATATATATTAAAAATAATGATAAAAAAAAATTAAAAATAACAAATTTAATTAATATAATATTTAAATTATTTACATTGATTTTTTTATTTTTTTATATAAATAATTATATTAAAATACAAGAGTCACTTTAGAACATTGAATCATTTTTAAATGTATATATAAAAAATGAATTAAATTAATATTTTATTAACATATAAATATAAGAAATTATAATAAATTTATATTAATATAATAATTTAATATTAAATAATTATATTATTAAATTTACAAATAGATTTATTTATTGAGAATGACACTAAGCTAAGATTTAACATATAAATACGAATGGAACTCACAATGTCTAATTTAATACTTCTCAAATTTTATGTCAGGTCTGGTATTGAAAGATTGTCAAGATAACAAAGAATATATCATTTATTTATTGTATCTATTTTACACAACTAATAAAAAATTCATTTCTAAAAATAAATTAAAATGTAATATACACAACATGATCAATACATTGTATTATGAACGCTAATTTGTATTTCTTTGATGGAGGCAACCTAAAGCTTGAACTACCATATTTATATTTTGATTAAGATGAAAATTACCCATCACAGCATGAACGTTATCCTTTCATTTTCATTTTTTCTGTTCAAAAAAAGCAATAATTTCATCGAGTTTTTACTCGATATACTTATCCTACAACCCCTGATTTGGCGCACATAAATGTATTTCTAACATAAATTAATAATGGGAAAGAAGCACAAAACTTCTTTCCTACGCACACAGGATTTTGGGAAGGAGGAAACGGATAATAGGAATCGATGCAATTTTTTTAATTGTATCCCTAACTACCAATCCCGATCCCATTTTAAAGTACAAATTAGCGGAGCTCTAATTATTATTATTTTGTTATATCACACTCAGATTGGAAATAAAATGTAGTTGAACAGGGAATTTCTCTAATTATTATTTTTTGTTATATGATGCTCTGGAGGGTCTACCGAATTGAATTTGATTGCGTCTTTGTTGGGGTTGTAGTTTCCGAAGAAATTGAAACCATCAAGATGGATTCGACGCTTGTCCACAGTGAGCACGCTAGTGCACTTAAGTGCAACCTGTAATTTTAAATGAAAGGCAAGTGACCCTGGTTCCTTTGGATGTCATCAATCTTATTTGGTGGGGTGCTCGTGTAATTGAAGGGCGAGGGTGCAAACTCCGCTGAAATATTTCTAATGTGCTTCCAACAGGGCAATGGTGAGCATGATGAAACTAACGTTGTTAATTGATGCAGATGCACGACTACCATTCAATCAGGTTGAAAGAAGAGGAGGACTAATTAATTGATGCACATGCACGGAATCCAATGCAAGCCCCACTCACACTAATGATGTTGGAAGAAGAGGACTCAGATGCGATTTCGCTGGGCCTGTGGCTTACTTTTTCTGCGTTCGCTTTTTATTTTGTCTATTGGTTAAATTTGTTATTATTTATATATCATTATTTATTTTCTTATAAATCATTGGTTCAAAATTTCTTTGATATATTTATTGTTATTTGTTCAACAACATGGGATGCCACTGCAAGCGGTGTAGTGATTAAAAATAAATAAATTATTTAATTTATATATGTGAGATATTTTTTTATAAAATTATATATTTATTAATATGTTTTATCAATACACCCCATTAATTTAACAATAAAACTATTGAATAATTAATACATAATCATGATATCTTTCTCGTATCCATCAATCAACAACTTAACATATTAATAAATCAATTTTCCAACACCACTTATATCTATATATATGTGAATACAAATATATAGATCTCTTCTTCCATAAAATAATCGTTTGGAATCGTAAATACTGTGATGGAATTACTAATAAATCAATTAATAACTGATAAATAAACTGGTATTCTTGAATTCAAAATAAATAGTAAAATATGGGATAGATCGAGTTTGGGCTGTATGAAAATTTAAAAAACGATGGATTGAATAATAATTTCGTTGTGTAGGTTAATAAAGAGCGAAACAGCACAACGCATCCGAAGGTGATAGCCTCAGTCACACAATAGTTCCTTGTACTTGGTAATATTGTTATATGGCTAAGATTCCATTCATACTTTTCGTGGCCATGGGTACTTTTAACGGCAAAATATCAAATATTTTGGTCGCATCTTTGGAATATGGGCGAAGAGTAAGACTGTTCTGCCTATGTATTGTACGATATTTGTCCTTGACTTTTCTTGCAAAGCTGCAGCGATGCGTTGTAGTGCCAAGCGAATGTGGCTTGATTGCTTTTCCAATAACCCGAGTATCTCTATTAAATTAATGGTATGTTAAATAGTGTTTCCTGTTTGATAATAAGGATTCTATATTTGTTTGTTTGTCTGTTTCTTTTTAATTATTGTTATTAGAAATGGGTTATACTTTTTTATTTTTTTATTTATGTTTCGAATTTTGTTGATATAGTTAGTAAATTTTTTTTATAAATTATTTTTACAGTTTTTGGTATAATTAAGTTTTTTATTTAGAGCAGTATTTATTATAATTTATTTTTATTTTGAGATTGTTTAGTTGAAGTGAAAAAACCTTTTAAGAGTGTAAGTTTCAAACCATTGATTTCAAACTAACAAGTACTCAACGATATTGCAAACATATTATTGGCCATGTCCTAAGATATTGGGAGGTAAACACTTTTGATATAATAATATTAAAAATTAGAGTGATGGTATGGATGAGCACCTTCACGAGTGGGACATGAAGGTGGGTCTGAATCCGTAATGCTTGTCGAGCAATTTGCATCCTAAGCACCCTACTATGTTTTGTATAGTCCATATGGCCACTTGTTGAAATTTTCCTTATAGACTCAACGAGAATGGAATTTGGGTTGATGAGTACAAACTACTTTTACCTCACTAATACACCAAATCATTGAGTCCAAAATGTTAGGTGGTAAACACTTTAAACATATAAGAGCTATGAACCAGAGTAAGGTATAAAGGAGTGCTTTCTTGAAGTGAGGCATGAGGGTGCGCATTGTTTATAATGTTCACTGAGAAACCCACAATTAAAGTACCCCTATATGTTATGCTTGGGCCACATAGAGAAGTGTGACCCCTACCTCAAGGTGTCCACATGACGACTTATTGAAATTTTTCTCATGAGATCACCAATAACAGAATTTGGGTTGATGTGTCTAAACTACTTGTACATCACCATACACCTAATTATTAAATTATATTTTTATATCTACAATAAAATTTAAATATAAAATATCTAGACTAGCACATTTCAATTTTTTAGGGTTGTTATGCATTTGTAAATTTTTATATAATTTAAGATTAGTGATATATGCATCGTGACAATCATGTATCCTTTTATTAGGAAGTTGACAGTTGGAAGGTGTCTCACCCATTTTATTGAATTAAAAAATGAGATTACAACATTCATAACAAAATGGAATGAAAAGACAAAAAAAATAGATTACAAAAGACCTTGACCATATTGCATTAAACATGATATGCCAATAAGTGGAGCACATCCAAAAATCCCTAATAGACCAAAAAATACCAAAAGGGACCAAAACACCATAGACAACCAAAAAAACCAAGAACCAAAATGCCACCACTGGGGAGACAAATAACCAAATAAAAATTTAAAAAAAATTAAAAAAACCCATCACCAAGGAATCAAACTCTATAACCCAACCCATATAGATCTAATGGATTGCTCACGTGTCCAACAACACATTCCCACATTTACATGTTTTTCTCACCATCTCCATAAGGTGTCATGGAAGATGGTTGAGTTAAAAGTCATCCTTTTTACTTCTTCTGTATAATTGTCCAATCATCTTGAACACACTAATTTCATGAATTTTCACCTCAAGGAGTGAAAATTATGATTGAGAGGCAACCAAAGACAATTTTACCTTTAGCCTTTGAATCCACATCATCCCTAACATTCTCCTTATCTATCACCACACAAAATATTGGGAAAGGTCCAAAAATCACATATTTAGTCACATTCTTCACCTTATAACAAATCAAAGAATGTAATGAAAACTCAACTCTCAAGTATCAAAGGGTCCACTTCTATAATGGTTTTCACCTCCTCTCTCACATGCATGCTAGGAATACCAGCTAGAATAATTGTAAGACATTCTGGAAGGGCATCCTTACACCATGAGGTTTTCACCTTTCACTTAGAGCTATGATAAGATATGACCAAATGCATAATATCAAAACACCTATGATAACAGAAATGGAAGCCCTCGTACTCAAGAGTTTGAGATGAGCAATGATCCTTGAATTTCAACTCGATGATGGTTATATGATTAAGATAAATATACAAGTAAGTTAGGATATAAGTGAAAGTAATATACAAAACAATTATGGTAAAAACATCCACCATTACCAATTTAATCAAGGTATTTCCAATTGTACTCAAGGAATCTTCAGACCAAAACATTAGATAGAGGTGTAGTAGTTGAACCCATATAATCCTTGTAGTGAAATATTTGGATAGAGGGTTTAAAGAAGGAAACCAAAATTTTATTAAAACATAAGATGTTATTCGTATGTCTAGGTATGATCATAAAAATCCATGTTGTAATCTTCAATATGATAAAAAGTAGAACAAAACAATCCTTGGCACATGGATAAATCTCTACTCTATCTTTAGTTATTAGTTATCATAAATCTAAAATCAATTTGAGTAGATCATATAAGCTTGGCCATAAATGGTCAACCCCAAAAATGAGTCCCTTGACCACAAATTAGTCCTCATTTTTAGCACCTCTTCTAATGTCTTGTCCATAAATGATACAAGGGATTGGTCATTGCTTTAGCTAGAGGTATAACCATTATTAACTACTTCCCATCTAGTGTACTAACCACTTTAATGAAATATTTCACCCCTTTATCACACTCCCTGATCCTTCCCTTGGAACAAAGCATAACCACCATTTGAATTTGAAGGCAACCCATTCACCACAAAAGTTTTGGTATTTCCTTTACATATATCTAACACACCTACCTCCACCCTTAACATCTCTAGATACATGCCAAAAATGTTTCCCACCACCACCACTACCACCACCAAACAAACCAATGGCTCTACTAAGTAATCCTCCTCTGCTAGTAAAAACCATACCTTTGCCTTTTCCTTTGTTCAAACCATGTGTATTAGGTCTATCATTGTTCATCCATTAGGCCCATTATGAATCCTAATCATTGTCGATTCATGAAGCATCATTGGAGCCTGACTGATTTATTTTTTCCATGATTATAGAAATGAAAATCATGCATCTTTCATTCATCAAATATTATTTAATTTCAATTCTAATTTCCTTGCAGTGAATGTGTAACCATATAATTTAATAGTTGTGTCATTTTACCATATGATATTATAAATTATGGCATTTACAAAATTTTTGCATGGTATTGTCAGTACATGTAGTCCATATAACTCTTTTGAGTCTTCAAAATTAAAAAAAATAGTGTGATCAAATCAAAACACATAATCGTTGTTAAGTGTTACTTACAACCAGTGGCTTTGATAATAATGAACTCAAAAACTATAAAGACAATAAAATTACCAATAGTCCAAGATCTAAAATAATAACATACAATTGATTCATATTGATTATCCCTAACTAATTACAACCCAAACCATGCTTAAATAAGCCTCAAATTAGAATTTGAGTTGACATGTAAAAAACAAAAACTAAAATCTGTAAAGAGCTTCTATTTTAGCATTTGTTATTTTTAATAGGTTTTTGCATGCAAGTTTGTGCAGCTATAAAAATCTTTCAAAATACTCTAAACAATAAAATTAGCCTAATGGATGAATTTAAACTAAATTGCATGTCCGATCATAAAAATATACATTTTTTAGAATAAAAAAATCTCCAAAAAATTAATAAACTATAATTTCATACCCTCAGATGGTCATATTTGTCTTCTAAAAAATATTTCAAAGACCTTTAAGTCTAAATTTCAAATTAGCAAAGCAACAAATTTTTGAGATCGTTATTTTTCCATGTGAAAGAGCTAAAATAGAGCTATGGATTAGAATTTATGGCCTTTATAAATTGGCCTATTTTTTTGCATCATTCTCCTCTCGTTGAAAACAACTCAGCTCTTACAAGTTGTCTTAATTTTACTACTATTATTTTTCTTTATCAAACTTATTTAGCTCCTATTCTATAATCTAGGTATTGTCTTCTTGCTGCAATCCTTCCCACTAGACCAAATACCTCTTATAACTCCCTTGCCTTGTGCTCATTGTCTTTATATCCAAAGCTTGCACTATCTTCTCCTTCTTCTTCTTTGGAACCTACTGCTACCAATTTACTTCTTCATCTTCATCACCTATACCATATTATCCATGGAATTAATATAAATTTGAAACATCAAATAATGGAAATATATCAAGATTATATGGTAAACTCACCTCATATGCATTGTCATTGATTTTTCTTCAGAATTATACATGGACCAATTCTTTTGTACTTCAACTTATTGTACATGCCTTTTGGAAATATTTCTTTCCTCATTTAAACTATTACCAACTCTCTTTATTCAAATACCATGGGACTTCTTCTAACATCTTCTAAAGCTTTATATTTCTCATTGCTTTCCTACAAATTTAGTCGTATTCCTTCTTGAAACTACTGTATATGCTCTATAAATACTTCTACACCATCACTAATTTGATCTTTAATTGATAATTATACCAAATCTAAAATACCCATAGCATTTCTCCCATAAACAATTTTAAATGGTGATTTTCCTATTGATCTATTCACTGAACTATTATAAGTAAGCTCAACTTGAGGTAAATCCAAGTCCCATTACTTGGACTTCTCTCCCACTATGCATCTCAACAAATTTCCCTAGCTCCTATTTATAACTTCTATTTATCTATTTGTTTGTAGGTGATATGCACTACTGAATTGTATCTTAGTACCCATCTTCTTCTAAAAAGTCCTCCAAAAATGACTTAGAAATTTTGTGTCCCTATCTGAAGTAATAGTTTTTGGAACACCATGTAATCTAATAATATCCTTAAAAAATAATTTTTCAACTCTAGTGGCATCATTGGTTTTATTACATGCAATGAAATGAACCATTTTAGAAAATATATCTACAACAACAAAAATTGAATCATTACCTCTCTGTGGTTTGGTAATCCTAACACAAAATTCATACTCAAATTTGTCTATGGTCCTCCTGAAACCGGTAATGGCATGTATAGTCTAGTATTTTGTTCATGTCCTTTAGCCACCTGACATATCCTATACCTAGAAACATACCTTGTCACATCTCTCTTCATCTTTGGCCAAAAATTCTTTTCCTCCACCAAATCGATTGTCTTCATCTTAACAAAATGTCCAACCAAACCTCCAATATGCAATTTGATTATTATATTATCTCGTAGAGACCCAAATAGAATGCATAATTATTTCCATTAAAAGAGCTAACCTTATTGTATAAAATACTCATAATGATTAGATTCTATCCCACCTTTTAATGGATTCCTTCATTGCTCAACTACCTTGCTAAAATATAGATCAGTATCATATAATTCTTTGGTAGCTTGAAATCTAAGTAATTCACTCGCCATAGTAGTTAATAATTCTAATCTCTTGCTCAATGCATCAGCTACCTTATTTTTCTTTCTTGATTTAAGTTTCAACATAAAAGTATACCCATAGAAGAAATAAACCCACTTCTTCTTTTGTGTATCCACATAATTCAAAGGCACACAATTTATAAATAGGATAAACTCCTTAGGCACGAGGTAATGCTTCCAATGTCTTAATGTTTGTACGATCCATAAATTTTAACATCATAAGTAGAATACTATTTTCTTACCTCATTTAGTTCCTCACTGAAATATGTTATTGGCTTTCCTTCTTGACTTATCACAATACCAATTCTCACAAATGAAGTATCACAATCAACCTAAAACACTTTGTCAAAATATGGTAATTATAAAATTGGTATTTCTATAATCTTCTTCGTAAAAAAATTCAAAGCTTTTTATGGCTACTCTAATCCATGCAAATTCTTTCCCTCTCATGTAATCTACTATTGGTGCAACAATACTAAATTTTTTAATAATTTTTTTTAAAAATATTGCTAAACTATGGAAAATTCTTACCTCTATAATTATTTTATTTGAATAGGCCACTCAACAATTGTTTTTATCTTTTCTTCATCCATTCTCACACCAACTGTTAAAACTATAAATCCTAAAATTACCAAATTGTTCTGCTTAAACATGTGCTTCTTTAAATTTGCATATAACTTCTCCTTTCTTAACAAAGCTAGTACCATTCTCAAATGTTGTATGTGTTCTTATTTAGTCTGAATGAATATAAAAATACCATCAAAATAAACAACCATAAACTTACCAATATATTATTATAGCACCGTATTCATCATTATCATAAAGGTGATGGGTACATTAGATAATCTGAAGGGCATTACCATCCACTCATATAAGACATACGTCTTATTTAATTTAATTTTTCACTCATCTCCTTCATTAATTTTAATCTGATAATAACCACTTAGATCAATTTTGGTAAAATATTTTTCTCCTACAATCACTTCCATCATATAATCTAAACAAGGTATAGGAAATCTATACTTGATTGTATTTTTATTAATTACTCTACTATCTCCACACATTATCCATCCTCTATCTTTCTTTGTAGTTAGCAATGTTGGGGTTTCACATGGACTCATACCCTCCCTTATCATCTTATTTCATAATAATTTAGTAACCTATTTATTTAATTCTACATGTTCTATTGGACACATCCTATAAGTTGCTTTATTTGGTAAAGATGATCTTAGAATGAAATCAATGTGATGTTGAGTATCTCTCTTTGATAGTAAAACATTCGGTTACACATCAGGCATAACATCTGCATATTATTTTAATAATCTCGCTACTTATGTTGGTATTTATACCATTTCTGTGTCTTCAATATTTTCTACTAATACATAATAACAACCTACTACCTTCATAGCTTCGATAAATTCTATAGTAGAAAGATTGTTTTCTATCTTCTCATCCTCTTTAAGAGCCAACAAAACTACTTTTGTACCACCTTTATAAAAAAATTATGTCTTCTTTACTCCATGATTTACTTTCCTGTCAAATGCCATGGTTTCCCCAATAACAAATGACATGCATCCATAGGAATAACATCACACCATATTTCATCATTATATGTTTTTCTTAAAGAAAACTTGATTAAGTTCCTTTTATATACTTTAACCTCATTCCCTTTCTTAAACCATGAAAATATATAAGGATTAGAATGCTTTTCACATTATACATTTAGTTTATCTATTATTTCTTTATAAACCATATTTTCATAACTACCACTATCTATAATTACTTTGCCTACCTTTTCACTAGAATTACATCTTGTTCAAAAAATGTTTCATCATACCCATAATCACCACCTTCTTTATTATGAATTTGTTCCTTCCATGGAGCCATCATTATTCTTCTCATCATGAAATTCTCTCTAACATTTTTTGGTGCAATATCAAAATTTTGTTCTTCTATCTCAACCTCAACTAGATTCACTCTTGGGTCATCCTCTTGCCTCCTTTCTTGATCTTGATAGTGTAGACACTTAAATTATTTATACCCTTCTTCTCCACATCTATAACAAACATAAGATCTGAAATGATTTGAAAGCATCCTCTAGTGCCACTATAACTTCATACTCTTTGAAACCCTCACCTATTCTCATCTTGCCTTTTTGCACCTTGTGATGATTCACATTTATTGGTATTAAACCCACTTCTAATGGTATTGAACCCACCTCATCCCCTTATTGTATTTGATCTATCTCTTCTTGGACCAAGAGAAGTTCTTCAAAAATTATATCTATTTTATCTTTCTTCTAGCTTCAAAGCTAATTGATAAGCCTCCTCCATGTAAAGTATTTTATGGATATTTAATTCATCTAGGATAATACATATCAAACCATTTATATACCTTTCATCCATCTTCTCTTCTATTTCATCATGCTCCACTCATATATAAAGCTTATAAAACTCATATATATGCTCTTATATACTGATTTTTTTGCCTCAAATTTTGAAATCTTTTTTATAAGGTTTGCATATGATCCACATGAAGAAATTTCTCCCTTAGCTTCTCCTCCATATTTTTCCATGTATTAATATTATCTTTAACTTTTATCTATCTCTCTTTCTATAGGTGATCCCACCAATTCATTTAATGACCTTTCAATTTTGTGCATGCAAACTTTACCCTATTGTCTTCTCTTATAGTCTTCCACTCAAAGAACTTCTCCATGATATTCATCCAACTATCAACTCTTCTAGTTTAAACTATCCCCATAATATGGAACATGAGATTTTATTACTTCATTTTATCCTTCTAAATCTTGAACCATCCTCTCTTCAATTGATGGTGTATGATCTTGTTCTTCTTCTTCTTAAAGAATTTATTCGTAATGATCTATGTATTCTTTGACTTCATCACCACCTTATATTCTTCTGTGATTTATGATAACCTATATTAATTATTCAAATTACCTCTATATATCTTGTATATTCAAGTTCATCTATGCAATATCTCCTCATCCTCTCTCTATTTCTTAACCCTCCAAGATTCAACCTTGCTTTGATACCAGATCACGAACCCAAAAACTATCAAGATGATAGAATTAAAAATAGGCCAAGGTATGAAATAATAAATAAAAAAATTAATAATATTTATTTTATTTATTTAATTAAAACCAAAACCATTCTTCAATAATCCTCAACTTATAATTATATTTGACATGCAAAAATTCAAAAAAAACTAATATATATATATATATATATAGTAGCTATTTTTTTAGTAATATTTGCATTCAAGAATTCACATATATAAAAATATCCTAAAATAATCTAAACACTAAAATTATCCTTTTGGATGAATTTCAACTAAAGTTCACATCTGGTCATAAAAATATACAATTTCTAAAAATATAAAAGTCTCAAAAAAATCAATAAAATAAGGTTTTAGACACTTAAATGGTCGATTTTGGCCTCAAAAAAATATCAAGAACATCTATATGTGGAAAGAAAGGCTTAATACATCAATAAATTATTTGTGATGGTCATTTTGTCATGTTCAAGAGCTCAAATGGAGCTACGGATCAAAAGTTATGGATTCTAGAAGTTGGCCTATTTTTTCTTCATCAAATAACGTAAAATATATTTTTATTTGTAGGGAGTGAGTGGATGGACATTATAATTTTTTTTATTTTTTAGTGATAGGTATGCTTCAAAAATTCTTTGTAGTAGGTTCTTAGTTCTGGTCACTTAAAACCCTAGACCTCATTATTTGTACATCATAAAATAAACTCATGATTGTATTTAATAAATGTAAATTTCCTTTCCTTAATGAATTCATATTTTTATTTTCTAAATTTACATTTCCTTTCTTTTATGACATTTGCATCATTTGTACTTCATTTGGTTTGTTCATGATGGTTTTTTTTTTGGGAAGGTGACTTGTATTTTTTGTTGTTGTGGATAATTAGATTAATTGCTCGAATTTTATCATGTATTTAAATAATATAAATAGATAAACCAAATTTATAATCATGAATGGGAATATAAACATAAGTAAAAAAAAAAGACAAAATATCACAATAGTAATAATTGAACATAGTAGATCAATAACATAGATTTATAGTAGAGAAAAATATTATAAGAATATAACTAAGATAATTCAAGAGGGAAACTTATAAAACCTTTAAAGAAGAACAAATTCATAATATGATCCTTTAATAATAACCTCTACATCCACTACCAAGGCTATGGATACTCCATAGGCTGACACGAATCTCAATATGAAGATATAAAAATTATCATATCACTAAGTAAAAAGTTATGTTAACCACAAATTGGTCACACATATCCACATAGAAATAAGCCATTAAATATGTTTCATGCCTCTTCCTTTAAAACAAACAATGTCTTTAAAATTGACAAGTTATGGGTCCTTTTGTAGGAATGATTTAACTTATAGTGTTGCATTATCACCAAAAGAAGTTTCCACTTGATCAAATAATCTATATTTTACACTTATGAAACCTCTTTATACATGTCCAAAGGATTAATTTATGTCAATAATGATTCTTACCGTCTAATCAAGCTCTGTTAATTCTATGTCCAATGGTATTATTCAAGAAATAAATATGAAAGACTAGGTAATTTTTAATAAATTATGTATTTCAATTATTTATGAGATGCATTGTTGATCTAATGAAACAATCAATAAAGCCCATGATACTTAAATTAAAGCATTTTAAATTTATTTTAATTTTTAATGGCATTTGTCTATATGCTTATAATTTCACAAAACATCAATCTCTAACTTCAAACTGTCTTTATGTGTGGTGTTGGTTAACTTGTTGTTTCATTTAGTTATGTGTCATCTTCAAATTGTCTCTAAGACTAGATATTATTCCATACCAGTCTTCAATGTTAGATTTAAATACCAAAACATTTGATTTAACCCTTAGGGAAAAGGTTATGGATGGTATTTAGTATCAATACAATGCCTAAAAAGAGGCATTTTGGATAAAGTATGGAAAAAATTATATACCACATTTATGCTAGTGGTATCCATTGAACTCATCTCCTATGTTTATCCAAAGAAACACATCAAATATAACTTGATAAGCTCTTTTTGACCACCTTTGTATTCATATTATATTAAGGATAAGATGAAGAGTAATCGATCTACCTGAGTACCAAACTAATAAATCAAATTAGTCAAAAACACAATTATAAATATAAGATCACAATCATTTACGATAATCTTTAGGGTCTCATTTAGCTTCTAAAATGTATCCATAAAATATAATGTTATTGTACTTGATATAAAATGATGTGGTAAGGAATAAATGGTATACCCTTTGAATCTATCCATGAAAATCATGTCAAAATAAATATTTGATTACTTACATTCTTTGGCCAAGGAACATAAAAATAATGTAGGCAAGTAATTTATTCTAGCCAAAAGAACATTCTCATAAGAAAATAAATTTATTGTATTTTATGGAGACCAAAAAGAAACAAGGTTTTCTAGTGGTAAAGGCATGTGTTTTGGAATAACTAGTAGTCACGACCACAAATAAAACTTGAACATATATACTAACTATAATAAATTATTATTTTTGAAAAACATTTTTAGTTGTCTAAGAAAGTAAGTTGACACAAACTACTATTCCATAGTTTATTTTCACAAAGTTGTAGATAAAAATTTAAAAAGAGTGAACAATTATCTGGAAATTTAAAAAATACAAACATAACATCTATAAATATTGTTGAGAATGGTAGCCAACCGTTTACTCCTGAGTATCAATGAAGGACATACCAGATTAATTTGGATACAAAAACATTAATGGTCCACTCTCATATTGATTAATGTCTAATTCTCTAGATATTATACTCTAAATTTTTATATAGAAATGTTTATATGTAAATATTTTTTGAAATGATAATATACAACAACTATTGAATCAATAGGAGGGGAAAGATATCAATAAATTAAACATATAAAACACATATTAAATTTTTTTATTCTCTTAGCATATTGATTAAATCAAAAGGTTTATTGTGCGATTTTTTTTTGAAGACAGTTGTGAATACAAATTCAATAGCCAAAAAAAATCAGTCAAATACAAGGTATTGATTTAATAGTCAAACCCAAAGGGTGACATAACCATGAAAATCCAAAGGTTATATTAGAATGTGACATCATTTTCTTCAACTTAGAGTGAATTACATTTTATTCAATAAAAAATCACCTCAACTTATTTTCTTTCAAAGAATAAGAAAGGAAGATAAATTCAGACGTGAAAATAGTCAGGCAATCTAGAAGGACAATTTAAAATATATTTTTGATGTCAAATTGAAAATAGTCCCTCCAAATAAATATACAAAATAACACAACTATAAATATAATATTCACAATATTGGTATTACATTGTTCCTTTTTCTGACTAGCTGAACTAATTTGATAAAGCTAGGCTTTTTTATAAATTTTTATTATTAGAATGTTTCATGATGATATTATTATTTAAAATAATAAATAACAAAAGGTTATATTCTAAAGTGTTCAAAAATAAATTACATAATCATCTCTCACAATATCCATAAATATTAGGTAAATTCAAACATGTCAGATAAAAAAATGAGCTCTCAAATAATTATATTGCTTGAGAAAAACCCAACAAAAAAACCCTAAGAATAAAACCTAAAAAATAGAAAAAGTAACACACATAGAATAGTTATCATCGAACTACCACCAGTTCCATTATAGGAATGGAAAACCACCGCCATCAACACTACAACCCTGAACCTTAATATCCAAATAAAAACCTTGTCACTTTTGGAGCACCATCATGTTACCACACAATAGCTATAACCATCATGTGATCTAAATGGAAGAAAGGCAAGGAAGAGTCATCAACTATAGATAGGGGAAACCACCACTCTATCAACACTTCATTGTTTTCACCATCATCACTACGTAAATCACAAACCATTGCCACTAAAAATGTAAAAAAATTAACCCCTAAGGATCCATGTGATATGGCAAAAGTGCCAAGATGACCCTCTAGACATCTTCTGGACTTCCATACTCACCAAGCCATGTTCCAACTGAGCAAACAAAAAGACTAAAATTTTAAGCAAAGGGAGGAGGATGCTAAGCAGTACCTCTATCCCTTGTCTTTTTATTTTATTAATAGATCCCTTATTCCATTTTATCTATAGGTTTAGGTTAAGCAGGGATTTGATTTTCTAAATTGTTATTGTATTTGATATATATTAAATTTTTTTAATCAGGGTGGGGATGATGATGATATAAGTTTAGATCTTTTGTTTTGTATTATCTTCAGGGATAATTTTTGTAGGCTTTTGGCTTTACATTGACTGATTATATGCATTCTCCTCAAATCTTATTATCTGTAGTGGCATATTTCCTTAACTATTTTTTTATTAGTAGCTATGGTGGAAACACTTTTTTTGAGCTTCTTCAATAAGAGAATTTTTAGAGGCATGAGAAAAAATAACATAGCGATGTAAATCTCTTTAGGGCCAATATTATTATGAGGATATCACAAATATCAAAATAAATTGTAACAACAAAAATGAGTACCATATATGCAGATATATCTTTACTTAGAAACATAAAATCATCTACCTAAACTGAAATAGATGATAGTTATATTTCCATAAATATAAAATGTCAATTATGAGGTGGGTGATTGATGCATAAAAAATATGCCAACCTTTCAGAGGTCATAAATTTTGAGCCATAGTTTCATTTGAGGTATTCCATGGGCCAAAGTGACTGTTTCAAAAAAAATGTTGTTGTCCTAAGAAGTTCTACCCAGTTATTGATGTTTTTGATATTTTTTAGAGGACATACATGATCATCTGAGGCTCCTAAATTATTATTTAATTATTTATTAAAAATTTTCTATTTTTAAAAATTATATATTTTTAGGACCAAATATTAACTTCAGTTGAATTTCATCCCATACGCTAATTTTAACATTTAGAATATTTTGGAAGATTTTTAGAGTTTCACCTATTTGCATATGAAACTTACTATAAATAGCAACTACTAAAAATAGACTTTTTTTTTAGATTTTAGTTTTTTTGGAATTTTTGGATGTCATCTATAAATTTCATGTTGAGGCTTATTTAAGCATGGTTTGGGTTTATAACTATTTGAAGTCATTCAATTAGAATCAAATCTGGGTATTGTTTCAAGATCTTGGCCTATTGGTAATTTTATTGTCTTCATAATTTTTAGTTTTATTAGTGATGAACATTGATTGGTACCAATATTTAACTTATTATAAAATCATATTAAATATATTATAAACACCATTTCATTAGTTTTGAATTAATAAATATGTATTGACTATTGTTCCACTTTGGCATACCATTTAGTTATTTAATATTATAATTATTCAGTATAAATATATAGAAAATAATGTCATGGAAATCATTTAACCATTCATATTTCAGAAAATCAACACTTAAAATATAATATTTTCTAGTCTCATTAAAACCAATGATTAAAATTAGCAAAAACGTATAACTCAACTTGCCTCGTTCTAATAGGGAAATAATTTTAGCATGAATATTTCATATTTAATAAAACCATATACATTAAAATTAAACTATAATATAAATAGTATTTAAAATTTATATTAAATACCATTTACAGAATAAAGTTTTGTTTTAAAAATATGTAAGAAAAATTAGTAATGTGCAAAAAAATAGTAAATTAGATGTTTCAACTTAATATAAAATAATTAAAAATAAATAAATTATTAATTTTGTATATGCATGTGAGAATTTCACTAATAAATATAAATTCAAATACAATGTAACATATTGTTTATAATTAAATTTAAAATCTTTAATTCTTTTTTTATTGAATTCCTAAACATGATTATAATAATCTCTTTCTGCATGGTTTTGGTCATCTTGTTGATTCATTTAATTATTTACCATTTCTAAATTATCTCAATAAGTAGAGATTACCTTGTAATGGTGTTGCATGTGGTCTTAAATTTCTTACAACTTTGTTTTAACCCTCATGGATGAGGTTATAAATGGTGGTTAATACACATATAATTCCAAAACTAGAGACACTTTGGATAAAGTATCAAATAAGTGTTATACCACCATTATGTTAGTGGTATACATTGAACTCATCTCTCTTATTTATCCAAAAACAAATATTAGAGATAACCCTCCAATATATTTTTGACCATATCAATTTTTTCATGATATTGATGATGATATGATAAGTAATGAAGTCAACTAAGGACCAAAGCAAGCAAATAAAACCATCCAAAAATTGATAGTAAATATATGATCATGATCACTTAATATGATCTTTGGGGTCTTTTTTCTCTTATAAAATGTATCTATAAAATATGATGCCACTGTAAGTTTTGTATAACAAGATATGATAAGGAAAAAAATGGGCATATTTAGCTATTCTATCCATCAAAACCATGGTGATTATTTTCCTTTCAAACTTGAGGAAACTTGTGATGAAATGCATGCACACATCTCCCCACCTCTAAAAAGGATTAGAAAACAAAATTTATTAATTATATAAACCTTTTTTTGTTAACAAACCATGCATTCATCCAAAAATAATATAGGCTTTCCATTTTAGCCTTTCCCATAATAATTCATACTTGATCACATGATAGGTATTCAAGAAACTTGAGTGCCCACTTAATTAGGACGTATATATCTCTATAAGAGCCACTTTATTGAGTTTTGTGTTCTTACATATGTATAATGACTAATTATACCATAAAGCATCCCCTTTCCATATAATTTTTCTAACATCCTCAAATCCTGTTGTATCTTCTAAATCAAAGTCTTTGTATATGTGTCTTTTAAACATTCTATTTTTTCTTCTCCACCCAATATTATTATAATATGGGCATTGCAATCAATATTTTTTATATGGATTCATACTTATTGGATAATACAACAACCAGTATACTATCATTTCCTCTCTTGTAGATGATATAAATGTAATACTCCAACATCTTCAAGAATTAGTTCTTTCCTTCTTCTAATGATAATTTTTTTTTCTTATAAATTATTTGAGACTATCATGGTTTATTTTCATCATAGAGTGTCTTCCCATAAAATAAGGTCTCCACTATTTGAACACATGAAGGATAACCATCCTTTATTTATAATATTTGGGGTTGAGTAAATTATTTACCTTTATTTTAAAATTATAAAAATAAATAGGTTAAAATTACTTTCTAAGTTGTGTTATTACTCTCCAAGTTATGCCCCCATACCATAAACTAAAACATCAAACTCAATAATTAAATATTTAGAAAAGTAAAGGCTAGCTATATATGGAGTGGTGCACAATGTGTCCTTCAATGTCTAAAATGCCTTGGTGGGTGGTTCATACCAATTGAAGGAACAATTATTAAATAAAGTTGTGCATAGGGTTGTTATTCTTCCCAATTTTAAAAAAATCAATGATAGTAATAAGTGAGCCCTATGAATCCCCATAGGTTCTTCAAGGTTTAGAATTTTTTCATTCAAACATGGCCATTATCTTATAATCTTCCATATTTATGCATTCATGGGAAATAGTGTGAGCCATGTACTCCACATCCTTAACTAGAAATCACATTTGTAAGGTTCAAAATATAAATGATTTTATGAAATAATATCTAAAATAGGATTCACATGTTGTATATTTTAACCCCATGTTTTACTTTATATTTGGATTGATGTATTTTTTATACCAAAGGGCATTGCCATAGATTCATACTACATCCATCAAGGGTTTTTTAATTTTGTCTTATGTATATTCTTATATTTGATTTTATTCTAATGATAACTTCAGAAAAGATCAAGTTTCATAATATATATAATTCCATGTAACTCATAAAATAAATCATCAGTTATAAAAATTGTAAACTTATCTTGGATTTAATGTATTTTTTATGATTCATGAAGTCTAGACACATGCACCAAATATATTCCTTATTAAAAACCATCACCACTAGAGAGGAATACACACTATGTCAATACTAAATTATTTTTTCCTCCAGCATTTATTTTACCTCCATTTAAATCTCACATTTTTATACATATGGGTACCTAAAAGGTCAAATATTAGGTGGTTGGGTACCTTGTACCAGCTAAACAACATGATCAAGATCCAACCTGGCTTGTATTCCTTTCAACATATCTCATAAAAATACAAATTAACCCTATAAAGTTGTAATAAAATATTATATTATATCCCCCTTTTTAGCTCATGCTTCTAATGAAAAATTTTCACTAAAAAACCATTTTATTTATTTTTAATGATATTTTGCATGCAATGAGAGCCAACCATTTTTTTCATTTACAAATATCCCATGTAATTTATGTGTCTTTTCTTAAAATTTAATAATATAGAAGAACTTAAAGAAATTAAGCTCAATTGATTCTAAGGTAGCAATCCATTATATTACTAACACAATTTTTATGCTTCCCATGGGAATACAAAACATGGGAAAATATAATATGTAGTCAACCATGGTTAATTTAATGCTATGAAATTAATTAATATAATATATTTTACCACCATTTGTAATCATGATCTAAAATTATGGAGTGATATATTTAAAGAATAGTTCATTTGGGAAAGCAACTTATTATTGATGAGATTATGGGTGCTTCTCGAGTTAATGATTAATGTCGCATTATTTTAATTTAGAAAGCCCACTACCTTAAGGGATTTTTTGGTGATGATGTTTCCTGAATGTGCATTCCAAAAAATAATAGGTTGTGTATAACCTATATTTTTATATTTCTCATCAATACCTTATGATTCTACTTATTCATCATATTCTTCTTCATTGGTGTACTCAATGTAGAACAACTTATTTTAAACACATTTATTCCTATTACCTATTCTATAATAGTTAGAACACAACCTTTTATGATTTTATATATTTTTTT
>JARHVA010005467.1:385000-405000 GCA_037957365.1 Torreya grandis | reverse complement strand
CAATTTTTCTTCTAAATTATAGCTTTATTCCTTTATTATTAATGATGGAAGTTAAACAAGTTAGTCGCAGTTTGTCAAATAATAATGCCAAGTTATGTTTGTGTAACTTTTAGGTTATGTGTCGATAAAAGACTACTTCCTCCCAAGATTAGTGCTATGGTGATATTAGCAAACCATCATTGCCTTATCTCAAGATAATTCTTTGAGTTTTAGTAATACATAAATATCCTTGAAATCATTGTATGACCATCATAACGCATAAGAATACCAAACAACATTATTGTGGAATTTTAGTGTCATGATATACTATTAATAACCTTCATTATAATTATCTAAGGCTGATAATTGTAACTAAATAATGATTGAAGATACCTATATATTTATTATTTGATGGGAAAGATGACCATAAACTTAATTAGGTGTTCATAGGTTGATTGAGTTACCATTTTAATAGTGAGCAAGTAATTCAAGATTTACCATTAATGGTGGTTGACCCCATCATCAAGGAACTCAAAAATATTCCATCACCACATTTTTTAGGTGAGGAATATAGTGATGCAATGGATTCATGATTGTCCACTTGTAAGAATATTTCAATATACATAATATGCCCTAAAATATAAAGGCTAGGGTAGTGCCCTATCAACTGGTTATATCTACAACACTATGATGGAACCAGTTATGTGATTTATAAAGATATCAGCATTTGACACTTACTTGGCCTATTTTTTAGAGTCATTTCTAGAATATAAATTTGAGTGATAATTATAAGGAATAAAAGATAATTTATTTTTAGTTACAAAAATAAGAAAATATGACTATGTCTAAATATGAAAACAAGTTTATAAATCAATTACATCAAGTGAATTATGTGCATTATGAGGAGACCAAGTAACAAAGTTTAAGCTGGGTTTAAAGGAAATATTGATTCATGATGTCAATATGACAAACCCAAAAACCTCGGTGGTTGTCATTGAATATGCTCATTTGATAGAAGAGAGAAAATTCTTGGTAGAAAGTAAGACAAGGTTTTAAACTAAATTGGCAATAATAAAAGGTAAAGAAGTTTTCACCCTCTCCTAAAAATTAGAAAAATGTTGCTCAAAATAATATATTCACAATGATTAACAATGTTTTCCTCATGTTTCAATGGAAAATAGCAATCTTAAAAAATAGAATTTTCCTAAAATATGGATGTTCAAGAAAAATTAGAACTAATATAGTTAGTGTACTTGCTACTAGAGAAAATCCTGATCTAATAGCACTCCAAAAGATTATTAAGTATTAAGAATGTGGTGGTAATCACTACCAAAAGGACTATCATATTTTTAAATTGGAGTAATGAGTAAATCGACTACTATATGCAATTGTAGATATCTAGAGTATTAATCTTTAAGCCATTCCTATTGAAATCAAAGGTACTATATAACTAGTATTTATATTTAAATTTCGATTGATTCTATGGAAATAAATAGTTTCATTTCTTCTTTTGTTACCAATATAAGTAAAATTAATCATATACGTTGAAGAGAAGGTTGGGAGGTTGATTTTGATACAAGCAAAAGCGTGATAATTTTCAAATTCCTAGAACAAATGAAACTTAACTTAGGCATGTTTAAAACTAAAGTAAATATTTTTATCACCTCTATGATTATATGATCTCATTATGGGAATGGATTGGTTGTAGTATTAAAAATCCATAGTTGACTATTTTAATAAATTTATGTAATCCTATAATGACTAGGAGTTTTTTTAAAGTATCAATGAAATCATAAACTTAAAGCACAAAAGTTACTTTTATCCATACAACTAAAAAGGGTTTCTAAATAATATTTTAAAATCTATAATGTTCACATGGAAGAGTTATCAAAAGATAATGAACATGTATACCATGATTTTCTTTTATTAAATAAAATTTCAAATGTTTTTTCTTACAAAATTCCTAGACTTCCACCTATGTGTGAATTTGGTTATTAATTTAATGTTATGTCTGGAGTTTTCCTACACTAAGGATCCATATCATATGAATATAGATGATATATAATAATTAAATGTTTATATGTAAGAATTATTATAGAATGGGAGCATTAGACCAAGTGTGTCTCCTTGGGTTGCTCTGATGGTTTTTTTGAAAAATAATAATGGGAATATTAAGCTATGTTTTCATTACCACATGAGTAACAAGATCATAATAAAAAAAATTATAATTTGACAAGGATAGACATCTTGTTTGACCAAATGAAGGGTAAAATATTCTTTTCAAAGATTGACTTGATATTAGGATACTATCAATCAAGAATAAAAGAAGAGGTATCCACAACACAAATTTTTGTACTTGGTATGGATATCAAGAGTTCAAAGTAATTAATTTTGGCCTCACAAATGTACCTATTGCATTTATTAATTTAATGAATAGTTTATTCAAGTATTATTTAGATAAATTTATTCTTATTTTCTTTGAAAACAAATTTATTTATTCTAAGAACACAGTTGAGCATGAACAACACTTTCATTTAGTTTTTTAAATGCTAAGGCAACACAATATTTATCTAATTTTTCTAAATGTGCCCTTTTAAGTATAAAATCCATTATTTAGGCCACAACATATCTAAATACGGTATTATTTAGGCCATAAGATTTCAAAGTAATTCCTTTTAGGCCAAAACATCTCTAAATATGGTATCATCACATCCTAGAATACATATTTTTATAGGGTGATATCAAAGCTTACCAATGAAGTTTGATGGAAGTTACTAGTAATTTTTATATGGACATTGATAATGTGAAAGGTAAGAAGAATCGTGTTGTTGATGCTCTCAGTGAACACACGTATATCTTTACCTTATCTATTTTGTATGGAAATTTTAGAACTATTATTTAAGAACAACAACGTGATATTCAATTCTACAAGAAGTAAGACTATGTTTGGTTGATGAACCTTTTGTAAATAATTTTTATGACATTTATATTGAAAATGATGGCATGGAAAGTCATTAAAAGTTAATTTATGTGCCCAAGTCATAAAATTCACATAGTTGGTTTTCCAATTCTGTGGTGATTTTTATCATAAACATTAAATAATGAGAGAGACTCACTTACTATGTGAAAATAACAATAAAATTATATGATAAAATAATTACAGGTGGCATGTAGTCTATTATGTGTACTACCAATTTTTTTATTTCATCTACCTTCCCCTTTATCTCAGTGATCTTTGGGTAATTATTTTATATATGTTCTTGTATATTTTTATTTTGTTTTTCTTTTCCCTTCTTCCTTAAAACATTAAATTTTAATGGATATATCATTTTACTTGTAGGATCTTTATCTTAACAACTTTTTTTTTTATAAATAATTCCTCTTGACTTAATCTATCTATTTCAAGGGCAATAGTCTCAAAGATCTTCTCAAATTTTATGTTCATGGTATACATCATTACATTTTATTTCTTCCTTCATCTAAATTAAAATATTTTATAATTAATTATAAATAAATTATTTAAGATCTATAATACCAAGATCAAAAATTGAAGGAATAATTTAATTAGAATTTATAGCAATTGTAACATCTTGTCATTTTGTTACATTGACTTTGTATTGTATAGGTGATGTTGTTGTTACATGTAGTACTATTGCTACAAGGACTAGATTATTTTAATCTCTACCTCTACCACCATTTACAATGCATCCAACTGTATTTCATTTTTCTACAATGTCATAATTCATGCCTTATATGAATCTACCAGTGAATCTATTGTCTAGTTTTTTCTGTTGAATTGAGTTTTATGTTGAATGCATAAAAAGATTTAATTAGGGCCTAGGATATATTATTTTATTTATTCAAATAAGTGAGTTTGAATTGGTACTTATTTATTATATGGTTTACCACCAAATTTGAATCACCAAAGCTATGTAATTGTTTGACACTATACGTTAGTGCAAATTGGAAGCTAAAGATTAGAGCTTCATACTCAGCCTTGTTGTTCATGTCTGGGAAATATAATATGTAAGAAACTATATACTATTTACCCTCTAGATCTATGAATGATATGTCGAAACCTAAACCTTGTTTCGATCTAGCTTCATATAAATGGAACATATACAAATTGGAAGGACCTTCAAATTCTTGTTAATGTAACACATGTTCCTACCTGGTGGTAAATGTGTACACACCTACATGTGAATACAAACTATACCTTTTCATTACTGGCATTGTACTCTATGGTCATGTTATTCATTTTAGGTTCATGGTCTACTTAGATTTGGTTGGGTAGATTAATATTAAAAATACATTTCTAAACTTTATTTTTATCTTTATTTTTAAAATATTGGATAATTTTATTTATACTTTATATCTATTTTTGACACACCTATATATCAAATCCCTAAAATCTAAATATAATTAAAAAAAATATTTGAAAATTTAAAAATTTAAAATAATTATTTATTACAATGCTCTATATTTAAGTTTTAGCCTTACAAATAAATTTATTTACCTATATTTTACTTATTAATTAAATTTTATAATTCAATGAAATATTTCCATTTTTTTAAAATGAAAAAAAAAAAAAAAAAAAAAAAAAAAATCAATAATAAAAAAAAATATTCTCATAATAAAAGTAAAATTATATAAATTTAAAGAAAGATAAAAAAAGAAGAAGAAGATATCTTACATTTAAATTCATGGTATGAGAAATTATGTTTAACTTAAAATGTAATATATTTATTTTTATGTATGGTAAATAAATTTAATTAATTAAAAAAAAAAAAAAAAAAAACGAGATTAAAAAGGCAAAATGAACAAAATTTAATTAAAATAAGCAATTAAAAACTATAACTTTGAACTATTTAGACATATTGAAAATCATGAAGCTAGACCTAAAAATTCTTAGATATGAAAAAATCAATTTGACAATCATAAAATTATATCTATAAACTTATCTTTCTTTTCTAAAAAAATATGTAAATTTTTCAAAAATTAATCTTCTTCAAACCCCTATAAGTGTAACATTGATAAATATTTGAAAAATAGGGGATATATTTTAGCTGATTATTATCAAGTCAAAGGTCAAGTTATCATGAAATGAAACATATCTTCCTTATACAACACATTGTCATGTTGTACGTAGAAACACACAACCTCATTTTCCACCATCACTTTCACTAGAAATATAAAATTATTATAATTAATTATTCTTGTAAAAAAATGAAACAATGTCCACTTATATAAATTTTGAGTGGCATATACTCTCTTCTAAATTTGAATGCACATGACATTTTTAGACTAGAACTTGCCATGACATACCCTACATAAATATATGCATAAAATGGTTCATAATAGGACCCCTAATTTTAAAGTGGAATTAACAGATACATATGTTGGTATAGGAAGCAAAAGAACAAAACATTCATTTTCTCTAGTTTAAGATGTGCAAAATTGAGATATGTTATTTATCAGACCTAGCAATTCTATAAAAAGTGAATTACACAATGTGGGTTGCTAGAGATGACATCAATATTGAGATACTTCAAACTAATGAAGATATAAAATGAAGGTTCAAATTAACTTGGTTCATCCCAGTTCATTTAGGAAAAAAATATGATGAAGAAGTATAAATTTATTTAATTTATTTTGATAACAAATGGAAGCCAAACCCAACCAACACCTCATTGCCATCTATTCTTATATATAGTATCATCTACACATGAAAAGAAAGTAAAAATTATAGATCTAATACACTTTTTATCACTAATTTTTTTATAGGAATTGTAATAGAATATTTGAATGCATCATCCCATTAGTAACTTTCAAAAATAGTTAGAAATGATTGGGAGCTATTATTTTCTTTCATGACATTAGAAAATTTGAAATGGTTTTTCCTTGATTTTGGAGTGAGAAATATGAATGTTTTTTTAAAAAAAAAATTTGTGCATTTTTAGGAAATGTAAAATGTTTTATTGGATTAACATAGGAGATGATTTTTTATTTTATTTTTTTATTTAATTTTTGAGAGATTTTTCTAGTTGCACTTCACATTTTGGGTCTTGGAAAATAAAATTAGTCATTTGTATTTTATACTTTATACTATTATAATTTACTATTATAAAACTATGCATCTAAAAAAGGTATTTTGCATTTGACTATTGGAACATGTACTTTGTATTTTATCTATTTCAAAATGGTCTTCAGATTTTATGCATTCTTAATAACAAGTTTGCACTTCCCAAGTCATGAAAAATGTCTTCAACTTTTCAGTATTTCAAATTACACTTCATATTTTGCATCCTTTAAAATGTACTCTAAAATTTGAACATAAGAATTTACTCTTCAAATTTTGTCTATTGCAAAATACACTTGGGCATTCATGTGTTTACAAAATGGTCTTCAGGGTTTACACCTAAAAATATCCCACTTCAATGTTTATGTCCTAGGTTTTTTATAGTTCAATTTTAAGGTTTTAACAAAAGGTATTTAACTTTTATGCATTATCATTTTGCATATTGGCAATCAGAATTGGGCATTTGGCATTAGTGCATCAAGATGTGTTCTTCAATATTTTTGAATCAAAAAATTGTCTTCAAAATTTTAGTTTTTTAAATTACTCTTTCCTTTCAAGTATCATAAAATGGTCTTTTAAAAATAAAAACTTTCAAATCCTATCTATCATAAACATAAAGTGTAAATGCTCTAGCACTTAATATCATGCCACGTGGCACAATATTGGTGACTAAACTATTCATAAGGATGAACGATCAAAATAAACCAATTGAATATTGTGAGCACCTAAAATTATTACACACACCACAATAACATAAACTCATCTATGTTAGATACTATATAAACATCCAAGAGGTGCCCAACAACCTGAACTGCCATGATCATGCCACTTAGCATAATCTCAAAGATTCTCTTTCAAAGACCAAAGTCAACATGAGTGAAATAATTTTTGAATGATTAAAATATGGCCTATGTATAATAAAAGATAAAATTTGATGGTCATGGGGACATCACTTAAATATTAAAAAATAGTTCATGCTCCAATAAACTATTGACACATGGCATCCTAGTCATCTCAAATGACTCAATCGCATATCACCCAAGCACCAAATTGATGTATGAATTATTTTTCATTAATAATTAAACCACCAAAATATATTATATGTAAATGCATTGTCTGTGAACTATTTTTAATGGCCATATAAATACGATTGAAGATAGAAAAACAACATGCCTTTTAATGGCATGATCTGACTATTTTGCACTCATAGATAGATGTGATTCATTTTTAGTAAGTCAAACTAATTCTTGATAAGTATAATTAGTTATTGATAAAGGCTAATAGTTTTTAAAAAATGGACTACTAATCATTTTTTATATTTTTAAATAATTTGAATTTATTACAAATACATTAGACAGATGCAATTTATTTTTAATATATCCAACTAAATCTTTATATAGTCTAATTTGGTTATGATAATTTTCAAAAAAATGATTAATAATTATTTAAGATTATTTTAAATAATTTGGACTTATAAAAAATAAATTAGATAGGTGTTATTTATTTGGAATAAGTCCAAATAACACTTGAAAAGTCTAATTAATTCTTGATAAAGTACAATTTATTTCTAATAGTTTTCTAAAATCTCACTACTAATTATTTTTGATCATTTTAAATAATTTTGACTTATTAAAAATACTTTAGATAGATTTTATGTAATTTTAATAAGTCCAACTATGTCTTGATGCACTCCAATTTACATATGACAATTTTTTAAAAAATGAACTATTGATAAGTCCATATTGTCTAAAATAGATGTTTACTCTATAATCACCCTCTTTCAAAACCTCTTGTGGCCTATTTAGAGGAATTAATTATGTTTAAAAATGATTTTTCACTCCTCATAAATATATATGAACTTAATTTCCAATGGAATTTTTTCAATGAGAAATGTGAAAAATTGGATGTTTAAATTTTGAGTGAGGTAACTCAAGCTTGTATGCAACATTTACAATCATCTTAATGAACTAATAGGGAAAGTAATACTAGGTGTAATATTTATTATATTATTTTAATAAAATTTTATTATACAATTATAATCATGTAAAAAATCAATATCCTATTTCAAAATGTATTTTTGTGTGGTTATGGAATTTTGTGCCATTGTAAAATTATCTCATTGACTAGATATTATGTCCTAATGATATTGCATGTGGTATTCAATTGCCAAATTTTTTTTTGAACCCTCATGGAAAAGGCCATGATGGTGACTAATACCCATATAATTAGAAAATTAGAAACTATTTGGATATAATATTAAAATAAGTGTTATATCACCATTATGCTAGTGGTCACCATTAAACTCATATGTCCTAATTATTTGAATAAATATATCAGAGATAACCTTCACAGATAATTTTGACCATTTCATTGTTCACATCAGATTCATGATGATATTATAAGTTATAAAGCTAACTAAGGACAAAAGTAAGAAAATAAACAAGTCAAAAAGTTACTAGTAAATATAAGTTCATGATCACTTACTATGATCTTTAGGGTTTTTTGTAGCTTCTAAAATGTATCCATAAAATATCATTCTACTGTAAGTTTGGAATAATAGGATGTGACAAGGCAAAATAAATGGGCATATTTCGTGAGTCGATCCATGATAACTGTGATGAAAGTTTTCCTTTTACACTTGGGAAACCTTTTGATGAAATGCATACAAACCTCTCCCCTCCTCTAGTTATGATTAGACATCAATTTTATAAAACTAAAGGTCTTAATAATCTCAACCTTGTTTTATTCATAGACCATTCATTATGCCAAAATAATTTTTCAAATTCCTTTTATCCTTTTGCATAATAATTCTTATTTAATCTTATGATAGGTCTTTAAGAAGCCTAAATTCCAAATTACTGGTGAAGCATCTATCTCCATAATAACTATTTTCTTGAGGTTTATGTTATTAGATAATTATAACAAATAATTTTACCATAGAGCATCCCATTTCCATACAATGTTTTCTTACATGCTTGAATCCTATTACATCTTATAAATCAAAGTTTTTATGTTTGTGTCATTCAATTATTATAATTTTTTATCCTCCACCCAACCTTCCTATAATATAGATATTCCACACAATATTTATTATATTTAATCGTACTTATTGTGTAATGCATTATCCACTACATTATCCTTTCCTTTCTTTTATATGATCTCAAAGTCATATTCTAACATCTTTGGGAACTAGTTTTTTTGTTCTTCTAATGATAACCTCTGTTCTGTTAACTATTTTAGACTATCATGATCTATTTTCATCTTAAAGTGTTTTCCCATCAAATAAGTTATCCATTATTTGAAAGTATGAAAGATAATCATTATTCCTTTATAATATTTAGTTTTTAGTAGATTCTTTTCCTTTAATTGAAAACTATCAAAATAAATAGGTCATAATTTCTCTCTAAGTTAAGCCCTCATACCATCAAATAAATCATCAAACTAAACAATGATATTTTCATAAAAATATAGGGTAGCTATGACTAGAGTGGTGTGCATGGTCTCCCTCAATGTCTCAAATGCCTTGGTGGGTGGCTCATACTAATAAAAGGATTAATTATCAAATAAAGTTATGAAAGGTGTTTCTATGCTTCCATAATTAAAAATAAAATAAATGATAGTAATCAGTGAGACTTAAGAATCCCCATAAGTGCTTGAAGGTCTGGAAAATTTTCTCTCAACTATGGATTTTATATTATAAGGGTCCATATTTCCACAATCATGGGAAACATTGGGACCCAGGTACTCCACATCATTGACTATAAATCACATTTATAAGGTTCAACATATAAATGAGTTTTTGAAATAATATCAAGAATATGATTTGAATTTTGTAGATTTTATCCCTTTATTTTTCTCTATATAAGGATGCCATAAAATAACATTTAGACATGTTATATCAATCTTCAAATTATATATGATTCATTTTTATGACAAAGCACATTTCCATAATTTCATGTTACAGCCATCATGGGTTTTCAATAAAATTCTTATGTATATCATCATCTTTGATTTTATTATATTGGTAACTTCAAAAAAGATCAAGTTTCATAAAATATATACTTCCATGTAAATCTTATAACAAATCATAAATTATAGGAATTATAAACTTACCTTCGATAATGTATTTTTTGAGTTCCACCTAGTCTAGGAACATGTACCAAATATAATACTTATTATGAACCATCACTAGTAAAGAGGAATAAGGACTATGTTAATTCTAGATAATTCATTTCTCAAGTTTTTGTTGAACCTTCATTTAAATATAACTCTTTTATATATATGGTTACCTATAAGGTATGATGTTGGGTGGTTGGATCTCTTTTTCTTGATAAATGGCATGATCATGAACCATTTTGGGATGCATTACATTTGACATAGCTCTAAAAACTAATAAGTACCCATCTAAGATTTCAAGCAAATATTGTATTTTATCCTCCTCTGCTGGTCATGCTTCTAATGAAAAATTAGCACTAAAAAATCATTTTATTTCTTTTTAATTATCTTTTACATGTCATGAGATCCTACCAAATTTTTATACTTTACACTTAGACAATTTAGTTTAAATGTCCTTTTTTATGATTTAGAAATCTAAAAGATCTCCATTAAATTCAACTCAATTAAACCTAAGGTAGTGAGCCATTAGAATGTTAACATAATGTATGTGTTATCACTTAGAATAGTAAACATAGTGAAATATATTCTATAATCTAACATGGTGAGTTTAATTATATGAAATTTATGTGTATATTTTATTGTATAAGCACATGTAGTCATACTCTAGAATTATGGAGTGATATATTTGAAAATTAGTTCAAGTGGGAAACTAACTTAATATTTATGAAGTAGTAGATGATTCCTAAGTTAATGAATAATGACACATTATTTTAATTAATAAAACACACTACCTTGAGGGTTTATGTGATGAAGATGCCTGAAAGTGCACTCCAAGAAATAGTAGGTTGTGTACTACCTATTTCTTTATATGGCTCCTAAATACCTTTTTATCTATTTATCCACCCTCTTATTATTCATTGGCATGCTCAATGTAGAACAAATTATTTTAAGCACATTTATTTCTATTACATATTCCATTATAATTAGAACAAAACCTTTTATGCTTTTATCTCTAATTTAAAAAAAAATTAATCTAGTAAGTTGAGGTAATGATAGTGTTAGAGTGATATGACATCTAATGCTTGTGAGGTCATGCCTTCATTTAAATGATGTTATTTTATTTGAATTAAGGTCCATGATTATATAATTATATATATAAAGTATAATAAACATTTTTACCTCATGTTAGATGTGATCCTATATTCCCTAATAAATAACCTATTCAATTTATCATTTGTAATCATGTGACTATAGTTCATTTTTAAAAAGTAAATAGATAATAATAAGAGTCTTATTATTATTTTGAGATCAAAACCATTAATTCCACATGAAATTATTATGTTAAAAATAAAATGCTACCATTATGTCTTTTTATTCTTTATTAGGATATATCATTACTTGGTTAAGAAAGGCTATCATTGTCATTGATCTTAAAAAATTGGTGTTTTAACTTGATAAAGGATAAACATGTAATTGGTTTGCTTATTTTATTTGTGTGTGTTCATTTTAACTATTTTTTATTTTTAATCATGTGTTTTATTTTCTTATATGTTGTTTCTATGTTAGTCCTACAACATATCTCAACAATGTCATCATGGTTTTCCATATCATGGTGCATTTTTTCATATACTATAACAAATACCATCTTACTTAAAAATAATTAGTGAAATATTAGCAAGAATTAATCATTGCATCTTCTCATTCCTAAACATTTAATTCATCCATACTATCTATAGTTAACATTAATATTTAATTAACTATACATAATAACGAGTAAGTGTGCATCATAAATAAAACAACTGGACAATAAAACCATCCTTCACATCATATACAGACATGCATCTATAAATCATAAAAAACACCCATGTCCATAATTCATCCAACATAAAAATATGGATATGGGTCCTTTATCATCCCCAACCCAACATTTTATCCTTAATTCTTTATTTTAACCCTTCTTCTCATTTTGAGAGCCCATATGTGTCCTTTATCTCAGTATATCCTCTTGAAGAACCATATCACTAACTAACCTTGCCACTAGGGGTATTGTAGTGTACATGTATTATCTTATACCTTTGATTTATCTTTTGAAAATACGTTGTTTCATCTATTCACAATATCCTTTCAAATAAGATAGAATATATAAACCTAAATTTTGACACTATAAATGTCATCATCAATCACACTTGTCTAATCCATGATTAAATAATTCACCTAAATTCTATCATTAAAACATTTCTTCCTAGCTCTCACTAATCTACCCTAATTTAAAATATACACTAACATCACAACATTAATTTATTAAACATCAACATGAATAAATGCACCCCATGATTAATTAACTAATTAATTAATCCTACAATTAATGCATTCCTTCCTTACTCACACTAATTTATCCTAAATTGAATAAAACACTAATGTAACCATATTAATTAATTAAACATCAACATGACTAAGTGTACCCCATGATTAATTAACTAATTAATTACTAATTGGATATATTTACTCATGGTGATGCTTAATAAATTAGTGGGGTGATGCTATTGTTTATAAACTTAGGGCTAATTATTGTGCTTGATTATATGATTAATGTGAATTAGTTAAATATGGATTAGACAAGGGTGATTGGAGAATACATTTATAGTGTAAGAATTTGGGTGTCTACAATATCTGTATAATATGAAAAGATATAAACAAAAGCACATTAGTCAGTTGGTTTTTATTATTATATTAATAAATATCTCTTTTTCCATGATCAAATATAATATCACCAAAGCATATATAATATAAATAATGATACAAATCATGAATAGATAAAATATCAATGGGTACAAACTTGATTAATACTTAACCATGTGCCTAAGTCAAGGTGAGGCTGGGAATAATGTATCATACTTCCCCCCTCTAGAGAAACTTCATCTTGAATTGGTTTTTCATGATACTAAGTATTCTCATAACTGCATCCATCCAATATTAATTATGATAAAATATAATAACATAAATCTAATATCTCACATGGGTTATAATTATTACATGATTACAAATTTCAACACATCCATAAATTTTCACACCAATGGAGTACCCACCATAGGAGAATAATATTCAACACCCATCCATGAGGTAGCATTAAGGATCACTTGGTATGTGCAGTGATACATGGACAAAGTATTATCGATATCATTAACACCTAGTTGAATTATGTGAACTTATGTATCTTCAGTAACCTTGATGGAAAATAGAACATGGTTATCAAATCAAAGATGAAAAAATACTCTTATTCTTATGAGGTATAACATAATGTATCATCAATTGTAACTATTCAACATTAATTCTTATTGCAATATAGATCTTAGAGATAACCACGTCTCTCGACAACTTTGAGGATATGAGTTTAATAATTACACTAGGCTTGAGACATAGGTTCCCTCTCTGAACATATTGGTGGAGATTTATTTCAAATGATGTACCCACTAAATCTTATTAATATCCTTCATACATGGAGGTGTATGTAGGGAAGATGTGTGAAAGGTCATCTAAGTAGGCATAACTCACGTTTGGGAATAATATTTTACTTCTCCTTCACACATTGAAAATTTACAAAAGGAAGAAAATAATATAAGTATTTAAGTTCTCACAATATATTCAATTTATTTTCTTTGTTACATAAAATTAGAACATAAGGAGGAATATAATAAAGGAAAATCCATATTACATGGAAAAATATAATATCAAATGAATAGTCTATATTTATGATTACCATTTCCTATAAATAAAACATCCATCATACATATGTGAAATAATATAATTAAATAAACATAGGGTATTTTTTATAATTGGATCAATTAAATGTCATAGATAAAACATCCACATGAGGTACTTGAATTATATAGTGTCATCTATTTTTTTAAAGATTGATTGGATCAATCAATCATATTTCAAAACTACTCATTTACCCATAACTATTTCACAACCACTTCAATCATAAAATCATTACACAAGGAGGAACATTAACAAGGAACATACGTCTTACATGGGAAATTTTAATAATGAAGGTATGGTCTATCATTGTGATTACCATTTAATATAAATAAAATATCAATCATTTATATGGGAAATTACATAATTAAATATACACAAGGTAATTTTACATCATTATAGTCAGTAAATATCATAAAGAAAACATCTACATGAGGTAATTGTAATATATAGCATCATCTAGGTTTTTTTAAGAGTGATTGAATTAGCAAATCATATTTCACAATTACTCATTTACTAATAATTATGGGTGCATGATTTCATAATAGCTTAACATCTCAATATTTGAGATAAATAATTCATGGGATACACACCCATAGATTCATCATGCTCAATAATGTGATGGCCCAATGACTCATCATAAATCAAATACATAATTGAAATAATTCTTAAAAATTAAAGATCAAAATATAAATACACAATCAAAAGATATTTTCACCTAAAAATAAAACCCATTATTAATAAAGGAAAAGAACATAGAAAATGAAATAGCGAGGCAATCTATTAGAAACTCACATATACTATTGTATGAGTTGCATAGTCCTTCCACTAAAGTATACAAAATAAAACAACCATAAATATAATGTTTGAAGTAACTGTAGCATGTCGTGCTCTTCTCCCACTGGCGGCAGAAAGTTGGGATTATTTAAAATGTTAATGGTATCACAATTTTGAACCCTTGTTCCATATTACTGATGGGGACACTTTCGGCGGTGTTTTAATTATTTACATCTTTAGTCGATATAGAGATCTGTTATGAGATAATAAAAAATATATATGTCGCTTTTTAAAAAAAAATTTATTAAAAATATAAGTTAATTAAAAATATAAAATTATCAAAAATAGTAGGTTGGTAGAAGAAATTATATAATTAAAGTTAATATTATATTTTATTAAAATATGAATTAGAAAAAGAAATATAGATAATATTAATATAATATTTTATTTTGATTAGATTTTAGTTATGCATGATAACTCTATCTTTAAATTATAATTTTAAGTAAATTTTTTTATATATTATTTTTGTATAATAATGGAAAATTAAAATAAAATATGATCTTATGCTCAATTATTTTAAATGTAATAATGTGTTTTGTAATTGTATAATACTTATTGGATTTACCAATTTTGTATGAAATTTTATTTTATACATTTATTTAAATTATTGTCTTTTAAAAAGCAGCATGTTTTCTCATGTTTTGATATTAGTCATCAAATGAAAGAAATATTTTCAAGCTTCTTTCATTTTGAAGATTGATTTTAAAGGCACACATAAAAATGATAGTATTATAGAACAAGTACATCCATGTAAATCCCATCATATTCATTATTCTATGATCCATAAAATCAAAAATATTAGAACAAACTATAATAATAATAATAACGATAAATACTATATATGACAACATATCTTTATCTACAAGCACAAAATTACTAACTTAAATTGTAATGGATGTAAAATAGACTACTAAACAAATCAAATGGAATATGTAAAACAAAAGATGCACTTTGGTTATTCCTAAATGTAAACCCTTACTATAAAATATCATTAAAAATCCATTTCAAAAATAATACCATTAATTATAACTAATATATATTTATAAGTTTATACTCCACTTTAACATATAATTTAATAGTTATAATATTCTGATCACTCATTATAAATATCTATAAAATAATGGAGAGAAAAAAAATTAACAATTTAAATTATAAAAAGTAGCAATTAGTATTGAAACTTCGATATTCTCATTCAAACCAATGGCCAAAAATACACAGCAAGGCATCTTATAATACTTTTCAAATCCTCCTAACCCCTATCCTACTTCATTAATTCTTGGTAGTAAGAATGCCCATAACATAACGATTACACCTAGAAGGTAATGAACTAATCTTATTCAATGGTCGTAAGTATTGGAAAGTAGTAGTTGAATCTATTGTTTAGGCCCATAATAAATTAAAGGTTGTTCTTGCTATCCAAATCAGAGCATTTAGTATTAGACAATGATATGTGGCCCTATTTCAATAAAGAAACATCTTTAATATAATTATTTTATCTTTAAAAAAAATAAATATATTTATATTAATAACATAAAAAATATGTTAATGAGATGTAGAAGGATTGGTAAAGTCGTTTGGTTGTACATAGTCTCACTCAAGTTCGAATTTTAGAAGGTGTTTAAAGGCCAGATGTTGCCATTTACTTGATGGTTTCAATGTAATCAACATATTAATGGCTTTGTAATTCTCTCAAGAACTAGACACTTGGTTTGTACCCCAGAACTGGTTTCAATTTGATCAACATATTAATAGTTCTATAATTCTCTCGAGAAATGGACCCTTGGTTTGTATCTCATAATCGATTATAACTCCGATGAAAAGCTATATACCAATTTAAAAAAATATATAACATAAAAAATATTTAAAAAAAATATCAAAAATTAATAACACATTACAAACTATTATTTTTAAAATATAAAAACTCTAAAAAATAAATTGAATTGAAGTTTAAAAATATTATATGATAATTAATGTGACTTTGTTTATATGTGAGAGTTTCTTTGAATAAGATAAAGTTAAATGAAATTAAAACATTATTTATAAAAAAAATTACAACTTTTATTTCATAAATTTGTTTGTATTTTAGAAAATCAATACATTTAAAAAGAGCATGTTCTTAAAAAAATTAAAGAAAACAATCTGTAAATTTAAAAATATATAAGATTGAGGGTACTTCTTCTTTAAAAAGTAAATAATTAATATATGTAGAAAATATTAAAATTAAAAAAATTATTGAAAATAATCTTTATAAAAAATAAGAAAGAAGTAACCACTGGAATTATTAACAGCAAATCAATTCCTGAGAGTTAAATAAATGGTAAAATATAGAATGAAATTATAAGGTTCCATTATATAGCGTAATAAATAACGAAATAGCACAACACATACGAAGGTGACAGCCTCTGTTCACACAGTATTCCTTGTACTTATTATATTGCTAATATTCCATTCATACTTTTCGTGGCGATGGTAATTTTAAATGGAAAATATGAGTAGTATTGCCACATGTTTGGAATTTTATATGGATTTTTATACATTTATATAATTTTATATGATTTAATATTAGTGATATACAATCTTGCAACTTCTCTAACTAAGAATTTTTATTCGTCACATCTTAATCCATTTTCAATTTCGACTTGGTCGTATAATTTGGGTGAATTTCGACTTCTTTAAAATAGTTGGGTTTCTTTCTCATATGATATTCTTTCGTATAATTTTGTGCGAAATTCGACTTCTTTAATGACATTTACAACATCCTCAAATGTTGTTGTCGGTACGTGCAATCCATTTGATTCTTTTCAATTTTCAATATCAACCGCAAAAACAATTAAAAATAAATAAAAAACAAGTCCCATCAAATCGAAACGTAAAATCCAAGTTAAATGTTACTTGTAACGAGTGGCTTGGTTAAATAAAAGAGTGAGTTTGTTTGTTTTTATGGAGTGAATGTCATATTTAAAATTCTTTTGAATTTTATTTTATTTTTTTCCTTCTTTCTTTTTTAAATGAGGGATATGTTTAAACAATTTTTTGCAGCTTCAACAATACTTTATCGTTCTCAGTTCTCATCACTTCAAACCCTAGCTCTTATCCTTTGTACTTCTTAAAATACACTTGTCCTATGTTTGGTAAAATGTACTCGTCCTTTCCTTCAATGCAATGGCATTCATTATATTTCATCTACTCCATTTACTCATAGAAGTTTTTTTTTTAATAAAAACTTAACGGTGGTTTTTTTCAATGGAGGATTATATTAATGGTTTCAAGGTGAGTGTGTAATAAAATTGTGATTAAACAAATTTATAAAAATGGATGGGAATATAAATAAAAATAAGTAAAGACACAACATATTACAATAATAAGAATATAATCGAATAGATTGATACCAAATATATTCATAATAGAGAAAAATAATGGAAGTATATGACTAAGCTAATTTGAGGAGGAAACCCGTACAACATTTCAATGAGAATAAAATTCGTAATATATTCCTATAATAATATATAATACTTCCTATATATACTCTACTAAAGCTATAGATACTATATACAACACTTTTATGAATATAAAAATCTATAAATTTTCATATCACTAAATAAAAGGTTATGCTAGCAACATGCTAGCCACACATATCCCAATACATAGTACCTATTAAAAGTGTAGGATACCCCTCTCATTCAAACAAACAATGTACTTGAAAAACAAAATCTATGGTTGGTTCTATTAGAATGCCTCATCCTCTCATGTTGTTTCCTTATTGGATAGATTCTTCCACTTTATCAAATACTCTACAATGACCCACTTTTTAAGATCTTTATATGTGTTTATAAGATTTATTTAAGTTCAAAACTGATTCTTCCCTCTTCATTAAGCTCCGGTAACTTTATGTTCAACAAATTTCTTGAAAAATGAAACACGAGTGTTTGTACTTTAGTTGAATGAGTTCATCCTTGTTTGTATGTTACATTGTTGATTTATGAAATAATTAGTTACGCCCATAGTAGTTAAATGAATTTTTTTTCCTTATTATATTGATCTGAGGACATTTACTTATATAGTTGTAATTACACAAAAACCTAATCTCCTACTTAAATGTTTTTCATGTGGTGTTGGTCATCCTATTTTTTTATTATTCGTAAGGAAAATATATTTTTTGGAATAGGGGCCCAACCATGTGTACAAAACCAAAGTGAAGGGGACCTAAAAGCCCAGATAAATATAAATAATTTCAACATGAAAATAACACTAAAACCACATCTATGACCCAATCATATCTTTAAGAGTTATGAGGATCATATTCATAGGTTAATACTAGGATCCTTTCCTCCCCCTTTATTCATATTATTGACAATTGTCCAAGCCCCTCCTCCTAAATTTGAAAATATTATATTAATACTTCTAATGCATTAATATGTTTTTGATTTTTCAGTAAATTTCTTGCTACCAATTGTTCTCTATCTATCTGTAGTAGTGTTATTTCCTTACCAATTTTGATTTTTAGTAAATAAGGTCCTATCCAAATCTAGGATTTTATCCACCATTTAGCAAAAAAATTAAATTTTTCAAGGCTTTCTTCATTCTTTGAAGTATTTTCATCTTCACATTGATCAAGTTCAATGGATTCCACCATCAAAAAATTATAGTCTTTATTCTTTCACCAAGAATCCCCATATGTTTTCTTTGAATAAATCGACAAGAGTTATCTAGATGTAGTAAAAAACTACCTACATCTATAGGAAAACCATTCATAATAAAGGATTTGAAACTAAGTACGATCTAAAATGTTCTAGTCAATAGTTTCAAGAAGTTCAGAAGTCACATCTATGTTAACAAGAATTCTTTCAGAAGTACTATGCAGACAAGCACTTAAATGGATTCATCTACATAAGTTTTCTTTAGAAAGTGTGCATTAATATCTCCTTGTCATTTACCACAACACAAAGATGATTAATGATATTAAATTTCAAATAACTCTCAAGATTATTAAAATTTGTCACATTTTCCAAAGTTCTAAAAATAAATTCATGAAATAATGTATTCAATGTATATAATATATCTAAAAATCAACATATTCATTTTCTCAAACATATGAAGTCACACACACACACACACACACACACACACACACACACACACACACACACACACACACACACACACACACACACACACACACACATATCGGCGTGTTTCATTAAACATTTAATTTCCTTCAACATTATCTGAATAT